>ML681981.1:2628656-2641285 GCA_007922195.1 Podocnemis expansa | reverse complement strand
GGACTAGATGACCTCGTGGGGTCCCTTCCAACCCTACGATTCTATGAATCTGCTCAGGGTAAGGTTATGCATTTCTCTTTTGAACTAAATCCTTCATGTATTATAAATGAGTCATTTGGTTACAGATGTGCAGACAGTCATACTATAATGTGGTGATAACACCTTTATTTATGGAATTTGAGGCTCCAGTGAAAGCAGGGAATAAATGATGAGATCATTGGTGAAGATGTTCAACAATTAACATGCAGCAGCTGTTTGTTTTTCTTTTTTTAGGGCCCAATTGATTAAAATTACATGCCTCATTTAAACAGTATTTTCTTGTACTTTTCCTAGAGAAAAAAACCAGAGCCCCCTTTTTCCCCCAAACAGAGTAGTTGCTTCTCTGATTTATTAAATCTCTATCCAACTGAATGCAAATTAGCAACCTAGAGACATATTCTGTTTCTGTGTGCATAATATTATGTGCACAGATTATTTTACAAATGAGTTAATGGCAAATATTTACAAGTAACTAAAACAGTTTGTATGGCAAGTTATTCAGGTCTGAGCCATATTTGCTTCACTATTTAATAAAAACTACTTATTTTTATAGAAATTGCCATATCAAAATGAAAAGTGCAGTCACTGAGTCACACTGCAACACAAAACTGCAAAATTAGGCAATTTTGGTCAACTAGCAGCATCAGAGTACTGCTGTAAATTTACTACAGATTATAGTACTGTGACTGCTACACAATGAGATGTGAATGCTTGATTAGTCTCTGAGTACCTACATGGGGATCAGATTGTTGACAGAGGAGAGGGCTCTTTAATCTAGCACACAAAGGCATAACAAGATCCAACGGCCACAATGAGGGTTGCAGACAAAAGCCTAAAAACATGACTCAAATGTTTAAAATACAAAGAAAATAAAATTTTATTATTTTTAATATCTTATGATTTTTAAGACAATCATGATTCTGGAGGCCTGAATTCATGATTGTTGAATACTTGACTTGGGACTACTAATATCACATCTTCCTTTCCCTTCCTATGTTCAAAGATCAGATCTGTAAATGTCTGTCCTGCTGAGCAGCAAATTGCATCTCTTTAGCTATAATTTTTAGAATGACAGCAGAAAAATAGTAGTGACTTACCAATAATCTTAGAACCATAGAATCATAGAATCTGTGATTCTTTGAGGTGTTGCTCATATCCATTCCCACTTGGGGTGTGCACATGCCCTCATGCACCATCACTGAAAGCGCTTATAGCCCTTAGCATGTCCCTTAGGACAGATCTTGGCTCCCCTTGGGCTCCCATGCACATGACACAATATATCAGGCATCACTGGCTCTATACCCCTTAGTCCCTTCTATCCACTAACTCTGAAAAGCAGGGCTGGACAGTGGGCTTGAAGAATTCTGCCAGCAATCCAGGAGTGGCACGGTGGCTTGCTGGTAGCAGGTGCTGATATCTGCTGAGATGACACTGATAGGCCTCTCATCCAGTCTGTGATGGCCACAAACAGTTGAGCTGATCTCCGAAACAACCTGCTACACTCAATATAGAAGGCCAGGCTCTTCTGACTTCCAGCATGTGCCATCTTCACTCTTTCTCCATCATGTGGGTTTTGGGAAAAAGATGGGAAGAAAGATGACTGGATGCAGCCTCAACTGCACCTTGTCCTTACAAAAGGCTGTATGGGGGGCTCTGATGCCAAAACACTAGTCTCTGAAACCCTTCTGGCCAAAGTGATAATCACCATGAAGAACACTTTTCAAGACAGAATCAGTAGTGGGCATGTAGCCATGGATTTGAATAGTTGCCCAGTCCATCCCTGACCAGCCGCACCCACCCGTTGCTAGGAGCTGCAGTGCAACCGGCTGGGTGCTCCCCTGCAGGCCTGTGTCTCCAGAGCCACAAAGCTGTGGGTTGCACAGTGTGATGTAAAACTATGGAGAGACAACCAGGTGGTGGCTCTGTAGTGCTCCTCACACAGGTACAGGAAGACTGGGAACAGGCATCAACTGACACATGCTGAAGTCCTCTGAAGATGGTGAGGCATGCCAAGGTGATGCTGAATGGTGCTGTATTATCAGTAGCGGCATCAGCTGAGCACTGGGAGGAGAGCTAGTGGTCGGTACTGGTCTCTTTTGGAGCTACATCAGGCAACAGCATGCCAAAGAGCCCACTGAAGGTTTGCCCTCAATGGGGGGCCTTTGTCCTGTCCGTACCAAGGACGAGGAGGTGGAGGCAAGCCCGACAAGTCTCTTGTCCTCAAATGCCTTGGGCATCAACCTAGTTGGCAACGGTGCCATCCAGATGCTCTCTGGTCTCAGGGGTGAGTCTTGCACTGGAGATACCTCCCAGCCAGTCTCCAGAGCAACATACTGCACGGCTTCACTTAGTGTTGTCTTTTTGACCGCTATCAGTGAGTGACCTTGATAAGTCTGCAGCTTTCTCTTCTTAGTCAGTGCAGACAGAGATCAGTGCCAAGTCAGTGGTGGTGCCAATAGCGTATCCTGTGTGTCCACAAACTCAGTGCCAATGCTGACCATGCCAGCTCCAATGCCAGTCTTTACTGCCACCTCCATAAGCAAAGCCTTAAGCTCAATGTCTTTACCCTTCTGAGTAAAACAGTTGCAAATTCAGTACTTGTCTGATCTGTGGGCTTCCCCCAGACACCTAAGGCACTCGTCATGGGGGTCACTTTGAGAGAAGTTCCAAAGAGCCATATTAGTCTAGTTCAACAAAACAAATCAGAAATCTGGTGGCACTTTTAAAAGACTAACAAATGTATTTATCACATGAGCTCTCATGGGAGAAAACCTGAGAGATTTTCTCCCATGAAAGGTCATGCAACAAGTAAAATTGTTAGTCTTTAAAAGTGCCACCGGACTCCTTGTGTGAAGGGCAAAAGTCTGGTATACAGTTTGAAGCCCAGAGACCAAGGCATAACCTCTAAGAAAAGAGTCCCTAAAGTCCTTAACTAATCTAACAAAGTACTAACTACTCTAATCTACAAAATAGTGTTTTGAGAAAAACAGTTTGAAAAGGGCATTTTCAATGAAGCAAGCAAAGCAAGATAGAGGGGAAAGAAGGAACTGAGGGGCATAGGCCAGCAGCACCTGATATACCATGGCATGGGCATGGGACTCCTGGGGCACCACGACTGGCCCTACAGGGCCTGCACCTCCTCCCCCCCCCCCCAAAGCAAAGCTTCTAGTAACTGTGCACAAGGACATGTGCACACCCTAAGTGCGATATGAGGTAAGCAGGAATGGGTGCGGGCAATGACTCAAAGAGCAGTACTTGTTTAGAGCACTTACCATAAAGATGTGATTCCTGGACATGCACGAAAAAAAAAGAAAAATTAATACTGTCAGTAAAAAAGAATTTTAAGTAAATTATATGAAATAAAATATTTTAGAAAATATGAAAAATGTGTTTTTAGGAATATTTTTGTTCACAAGAACTATAAATTCCACCACTTATGGCCCTGTCTCAGTCATTCATAAATGGGATAACATCTGTCACTGATGAAAGTATTTCTGATATCACACTCACTGACATGTTTCTTTTCTAAACAGAAGAACACAGGAGAGGTTATGCCACAAGCATTTGCTGTCCCTCTTCCCACTGCACCCCTTGTCTCAAAAGTCTAAATCTGCTGTCTCTTTTTCAAGCTGCAAATTCATACCATCTCTGCTTCCCTATGACCATACCTCCTTCACACTCCTACTGTTAGCACCTCCTCCTAAACAGAACCACCAAAACACCGATCCTTCCATCCCTGAGACAATTCTCCCACACAAAATCTTCCTCTCACTCATTCTTTCTCTTGTGCTAATCCCTAATGATCAATGCCATAATGAGACAATCCAAACCATAGAGTCCCATGATCCACTCTCTCCAGTAGAGAGAGATCTTCTAACTTCTTTTGAACCCTCTGGCTGACAGAGATATATTTTCTGTTCTCCCTCTTTAAAGAATACAACTTTAGTTCAGCTTGCTTTGAATTTAAGTGATGTGAGTTAAAAGATAAATCAATCAATCAATCAATCAATCATGGTAGCATTTCATGGAACTAGTAACACAGCGGGACTATTTTATACTCCAACACAATTATTTTAGAGAATACGGAATCGCTAAATAGTCTGCAGGGGACTCATAACCCATAATACTCTTAAAACTATTAATAAAAATATCCAATATATTTACGTTTACAAAATACTCATTTCAGTTTTGTGAGCTCCTAACTATAGTTTTCAATTCAACAACAATTTTATATAATTTTAAAAACCTCTAATGAATTTTCTGTCACTTTATAATAGATGAAGTCTGTACTTACTAGTAGTGGATACAGAGACAGCTGGACTGTAAGCACATTCCCCTGTAGGGCTAGTGACCTTCAGCCGAAATCTGTACGTCGTTCTCGGCTCAAGACCTTCCACGACATGTTGTCTAGCATATCCCCTAAAAAAAAAAAAAAAAATCTTATATAATAATTCAGATTGTATTTTTAAAACATTTTGTGAACAACAGTCAAGCATAATATCTTAAAATTCTGTTTTTCAAAAAACAGATATGCATAACTGCTCAAGCAAAAATGTACATATAATACTGTACCACTACTCACATGATGGTTTAGCTACAGGATCTAGACTTCATGGCTATGTATATGGGAAGTTTTTACAGTATATGACAAGTTGTGAATTTAACCCAATGTAGATATACTGATATAACTCCAATGCGAACACACTTATTCCAAGACAAGAATAGCTTTTAAAAGTTTATTTTATGTCACTTGGGAAATTGTTTAAGCTAAACTGAAAAAAAAAAAATCAGCTCTTATCCTGAAGTAAGAGCATCTACATAGCAGATGACTGTACCTATATAACTATATCAATATAACTGGTAAAACTTTCCCATGTTGACAAAACCTTAACTGAGTGTATAAAATAGACTAAGTAAACATATAAACTGGATATATTCAGATGGAAACTGCCCATTAGATGCATAAACAACCACTGCCTGTACAGATACCTAATCTGTGCTTGCACTTGCTGCAACTGTAACTGAAAATTAGGTACCAATCTCAGCGCATCTTTGAAAAACAAACAGAATATATCCTGGTTTGTTGTGACTTACAGCTTAAATACATTCTGCAGCAGTAATGCCCCCAATGGAAAAACCAGATTTCTAATAAGTTGCTTTTACATAAGAGATACAAAGTGAAAAGCTTAACCAAATACTTAGAAGAATTCTATAGAGCCTGCCATCTGATACCTAATACATCCAAGATGCAAAATTTCTTGTTCTAAAAATTTATATTAATTAGAAATTATAATTCTTCCAAAACCCAATGTTTTTAAAACATTCTAATTTTAAAACAACATACATAATGTGAAGGAAATGGCTTTGCCAAAGGATAAAAGGTCAGTATTAATATAGTCTAATTCTGCCACCTAGTGACAAATCTTACATTGTAAAATTTTCTGAAGACTGCGAATTATATACATCCTGTGTTAAAAGACGACTATGGAGTCAGTGTCAGTGCCACATGCCATAAACCAGGGGTGTCAGACATGTATCCTGCAGGCCAAATGTGGCCCATGAACTTCTTCCATCCAGCCCACGACTGCACTCACCTGGACCACACTCTGTCCTTAAAACAAACACACACACACACAATGGTCTCACATACTCAGCAATCCACAATGCTTTGAAAGTGTCAGATCACACAACATCATGGAATGCTGTATGTGAGACCACACTCCATGATACCACACTCTCTCCACAACAGACAGTGGCATCGCAGAGCACAGTTCAGTTTCATACACACAGCACTCTGCAATGCTGCCAGAGTGCCACTGTATTTTTATTTATGGTATGTACAACCCACTTGAAGTACATTTAAGTCAAATCTGGCCAGCCATGGCAAATGAGTTTGACACTGCTGCTATAAACTATGTAAGCATGTAATGCAAGGGGCTCAAGTTAAGAAGTAACTAGTCTTAAGTTTAATCGCTTGGGTCTCTAAGGGAAGGCAAGTTGTATTGTGAAGCACAGCATACTCTCTGCCAAGCCATGAATTGCTTTGCAAACAAGCTGCTCATCTTACAGATGTATCTGCATACCAGCAGACACCAAAAATGAAGAGACAGAGCAGATCCTGCAGCCCCTGCCCTTTAGCCCTAACATCCCTCATCAATCTTAGTATCATCTTGGCCATTTACTCTTACAAAGACAAAAAACACTTTTTGCCTAACTTGAACAATGATTAGTTAGCAATGTGGAGGGAAAACAAAGGGACTCGGTGCCCATTCTGTGGGAGCAGGGTAGGAAGCGAATTTGCAGGGAGGCTGCTAGTGCTCCCCCTCACATTTTGCCTACAATGAGCATAATACCTAGTATTATTAAAAACATTGCCATGGAAACTGGACATCTTCTCCCAGATGAATATACCACTTTGGTGCTATCAGCCAGCAGATTATATGGTAGGTTTATAAATTCCAGAGGTATAGCCATGTTAATCTACTTCAGTAAAAACAAACAAGGAGTCTTGTGGCACTTTTAAAGACTAACATTGGTTGGTAGTTTAAAAGTGCCACAACACTCCTTATTTGTCTTTATGGTAGGTTTAGTGTTCTTTTCAGTAATCAGCCAAGCAGAATCCATCTCTTTCTCACACACACATTCCATAAAATTATGGCCCCAGCCACCAGTGAAGTCAAAGGGAGATTAGCCATTGACTTCATTAGGATCCAGGATTTCACCCACTGTCTTGCAATATCACCCAATATACTGACAGCCATATATAGCAGTTATTCAGCTAGTCCTTGGCTGTAATAAAGGGAAGTGACTGGAGGTTAACAGTCCTGAACAGGTTACTTGGCTGCCTATGCACCTCTCGTGATATAACCAGGTTACCAATATATACCTTTTCTACAACAATTATAGGTCATGAATGGTATTATTTCAAAATTGTGCTTATATTTAGTAATTTGATTATTTCAAAAGAAATTAGATTTTAAAAACTGAATAAAAATAATGTAGTTTTTTTTTCAGAACAAATGCACTGCTTCCATAATAAATAATTAGCATTTCTTCATTAATTTTTATCTTCAAAATGCTTTGAAAGTCTTAACTAATAAAGATAAAACTGCATTAACATTGTACCTACGTATAAATGGTACCATAGGTATGTAATTTGGGATCCTCTTCTTCAATTGACATCTTTAGCCACTGCTCTTGAGGTCCTTTTCTTTGTGCTTTGTTTTCCAAATCCCAAGAGAGTTGAATACTGTGGTGGGTCACCTCACCTACAACAGGAGGATGTGGCTTTGGTATAGTTGGTTTTCCTTATTAAAAAAAAAAAATCATAATGTCATTTCTGCAATACAGAATGTAAAAATATCTTCACATATATGAAGCTGCATTTAAGTGTTCATTGATCAGTTCTGTCATTCCTGCTTTGATTAAGATTTTGCATTTTTCTAATCTATTTTGAAGTGTACAGTATTTATCTAACCATACACATTCATTTGTAAAGAACATTCCTCAAAATTTTGCATCCCTTTATCTTGCTAATAAAATCATATTTTAACTCACCACATGACAGGGAAATAATACATAATTATTGTGCAAAGATTACTTAAAAACATAATACTGATGTGGTTCAGTGGACATAATATGTAGTTTAAAGTGTGTACGGCACGTGTTTTAAGTCAAATACATTTTGTACATGAAAACGAATTCAAGAAGAGTTTGCTACAACATCTGAGATGCTATATGCATTAGAGCACATTTTAAGAAGCCTACAGTGTCATAGTTTCTCATTACTGAAGTTGTCCCAAAGTCTCAACAAAACAAAAACAGAAGCGAAGGAATAAAAACATGATAATGATCAATGAATTAAGTTAAAATTTCAGAAGTTACATACAGATAGTTAACATTATGCTCATTTACATTAATCAGTGAAAGTTCCCTTATCATACGTTTCTATCCCACTTTAAAACACCTACACATATACAGTGTAGGGCAGTGGTTCCCAGCCATTTCAGTAACATGGCACACTTCAATGAGACAAATGGTTCCATAGCACACCCATTTTTTTCAGCTGAATTGATCGCTCATAAATGTCACAGTTACTTACATTTACTATGATTATGGTCTTACTAGAATAGTTTGCAACTTAGTGCATAAAACTAACTAAAGAAGAATCAAATGCATTAATGTTTCAAATATGCTGAAAAAAATATACATTATCTCAATTTTGCCCTTTGGCCACCTGCGTTTATAATGTTCTGATTTTAGAACTGTAAGACCAATACCTCACTTTTAATTTGATGATTAATTTTCACACATTTCACGAGTTGTAATTTTGGTTAGATAAAATATTACTTAAGATTAAAAATGTTTGTCTTACAACTATTTTCATTATCTTTGTACAAAATTTCGCAGAACACTTAGAGAGCTCTCACAGCACACCACTGTGCTACAACAGATTGGTTGAAAAACCACTGATCTAGGGTATATGTATTGCACTATTTCATATAATTTATTAAATGTTCAAGGTATGATGCTTCTCATGCTGTCTGGAGTGGTTCACAATTGTGATCTGGTCTGTCAGCATCACAGCGTTAATCATCTCTTTGGCACTGTGAGAAAGCAACTGCTGAATAAACCACTACCAGTTCTCTCTCAAGTTTTGGGTTTTTCCCTGTATAAAAGTGGGTTCTTCTCCTGAAGAGACAATAGCTGCAGCAAAAAAGGTGAAGGCCTGTGACTATTCTGGTCATACATCTCAACCTATCCCAACTGTGGAAAGCAATGTGTAACAAAGAACCAAAATTAGGTACACAAAAATTATGCAGGAATCATTCCATTAGTGTAAATAACCAGTTTCATCATTATTTGGTATAGAAAATTTAAAAAATAAAGATCAAGGGACACCAAATTTTTGCAGATCATAGATGACCCTGAAACTAAAATGAGAGCCATCCTGTAAATGAAAGACATTTTGAAAAGTAAGGACCTGGTACTTAAGATGAGAAATACAATTAAAAATTGGTTCAAGTTCAGACTCTTGACCACCAGCCATCATTTCTCCAGCTCTCTGATCTGATCAACCAGAGGTTTATTTTTGCTGCTATCACTGTCCTCCTCACTACCTTCCATAAGCCAGAGGCAGCTACAAACCACAGCAGCTTTAGTTAGCCACCACATTAACAGAGATGTAATCCTACCATGTGTCCCAACTGAGAATGATAATGAGATAACTCAGGAGAATGGGAGAAAAAGAGGAACTGTTAAACACCATGTGGGATGCAAATGAGGACAACAGGACTGAAAGACAGGAGGAGGGAGAGAAAGAGGTAGAGAAAATGAACCTTATACTGGGGACAGGCAAACATAAAAGGGGTCCCTGCAAAGATGGCAGAGGAGGAGTGGAAACAGAGAAACACTGTACTGACAGGCAAGTGGAAAATCTGGAAGAAAGAAGAGGAGATTAATGTCCCTCAGAGCTGCCAAAATGAGGGAGCAAAGTTATTGGCCAGTCATAATTACACTAGATAGGATAGCAGGCTGCTATACTTTTTTTTTTTCCCCTGAAGAGCTAGGGCATACAGAGAGAAAGATGGTTTTGTGAGAGAACTTCACAGAACATGAGGGAGATCCTTAGCTGTATAAGAATGGGACTGCCCCAACCCCATCAGTTTTTTGCCTCAAGATCTTCAGCTGAAGAATCCATTGCAGAGAGACAGACAGTGGGTCATGGAATATGTGTCTGCACCCAGACCTCAAAGAACAATATTTAGAATACAGGTAAGTAACAGTAAAACCAACGAGAGTCCTGGGGCACCTTACAGACTAACACATTTCTTTGGGCATAAGCTTTTGTGGGCTCCAACCCACTTTGTCAATAACAGTATTTTCTTTTAAAAGTGGCCGCAGACATACATGCCACTCTGGTGCACAAGGAGTTCCAGGCAGGAAGTGGGCTTGAAATCAAAACAGTGAGCACAGTACTGCCATCGCAAATTTTACATCCAATACCGATGCCATAGTGACAGCATAATGACTAACAAAGATAGGCAGAGAGGACCACATTGCAGCCCTGTAGATATTGCTAAGGCACACAGTTGATATCAACTGAGCTAGCGTGCAATGACTGTAGCAGTGTCAACTGAACCACTCCATAAGCTGTGGTAATAAAACAAGTTACCTACCTGGAAATGATCTGAGCATGGTTTGTCCCTTCATCCTCTAATGAAGGACACAAAGAGCCAAGGTGACAAATTAAATAGCTTGGTCATTTCTAAATCAAATGCTAAGCAATGCCTGACATCTACACTATGTTAAGTACTGCTCTTCTACAGCTGAATGTGGTTTGGGAAAATAAACAGGTAAGTAAACAACATGATTAAAGTGAAAATAAGGTATCACTTTGTACAAAAAATCTGTGTGTGCTTTCAAATCCTTGAAAGATTTTGGGTAGGGATGATGTGCCATTAAGGCCTGCAATTTGCTAATTCTTCTTGTGGGTGTTACAGCCAAAGGAAGACTACCTTGAGTTAGAAAAGCACATGAACATGTCACTATTAGGTCAGAGAATAGACCAATTAGTGCTCTCAAAACTGAATTAAGGTTCCATAATAACACCATTTCCTCCTCTGATGGAAAAAGATGAATAATCCCCTTGAAAAATGTCATCATCACAGGGTTTGGGAATACTGACTTCCCTCGAATGGGAGGATGGAAAACTGAGCTAATCATCAAGTGAACCCTCAGTTCAGAATGAGGCCTGAAGATTTCAAAAGGAGCAAATAATTCAAACTATCCTACATTCATGCTAAAGTGAGCTGAATTTATTTCAACGTTTCCCAAATCTAAAATAATTTCCTTATACAAGTAGGTGGCTCTTGTGTCTGTTTTTATAATACTAATAAGCAGAAATAGTCTAACTGCTTCCAAGAACTGCCCCTCCATCAGGAAGAAGGGAGGGACAGTTGGGAGAGGGAGCTGACACAGAAAGAAGGCTTAAAAACACTACCTCAACCATACTGGTGCAACCAGAATTACTTTGGCATAATCTAGTTTGAACTTGAGAGTAGCCTGAAAGACTGGGTGAGGGGTGTGGGAGGGAAACATATGTCAGGCTCCCTTCTCAGTTCTCATGGAAGGCATCACTATGAGACTCGGGCTTAGTTCTGCTTGAGAGCAGAAGTGATGGTATTTTCATTTGTACTGTGTTGCAAAGAAGTCTACAGAAGCACCGCTCCATTACTGGCAAGCAGATCTTAGTACACTATCCTTAGTGATTGATCAAAAAAGTCCACTGAGGTAATTGGCCAGTTGGCTCTGAGAGCATGGCAAGTGGGTATAATGCTATGAATACATGGTCGTCTTTGACCAGAAATGCCAGAACTTTATTTCTGCCTGACAAAGTTGACTGGAGCAGGCACCCTCCCGCTTGCTCATGTAATATATTGCAGTGGTATTGTCAGTAAGAATATGGATTGCTGTTTCCCAAATGTGATGCCAAACAGACCAACAGGACTGTATATCATTCAAAGTTCCAGCAGACTGATATGGGAGGAAGTTTCCTCTTCTGACCACAGACTCTGAACTTTTAATGTTCCCAGATGTGCTCCCAACCTAAGACAAGTCTATAATGACAGCAGCAAATTCACTGTCATCAGTTTGAACACTCTAGTTTGATTGCATGGTCAGTCAAGACCCACTCAATCAATCTGGAGTTCAACTCAGTAACTTCACCCCCCTAAGAAGAGTAGCACTGAGTCGAAGGGACAGCATTTCCCTTCAGCTCAGCAAAATGGACCTTTGGAGGTAAGTGAGAATCAGAGAGGCAAGGGGAGATATGTGAGTTATTTCACGCAGCTTGCATATCTCTCCTCGACTTCTGTCACAAATGGTGACAAGTGTGGACCGATCCAGTTGTGGAAACATCAGTAACCACAGTGGTGGGCAATGAAGAGAGGGTGCGGGAGACATCCTGACATATACACTGATGAATTCCATCCACCACTATAAAGAGCACCCACACAAGGTTGTCCATTGGCTGGTAAGTTGGGCAATAGACTAACTTCAGCCACCATTCAAGAAGGCAGAAGCACAACCTCACAAATTGCACTATGACATACATGTGGTCATATGGCTCAGTAACCTCTGGCATACACAGACTGTGGCGCAAATGGAGGTCCAGACAAAATTGCTTAACTGGCTGGAATGGTTCAAATGGAAGAAAGGCCTTTGAATTTACAGAGTTCAGGGACTCAATGAAAACTATTTTTTTGAGTTGGCTGCACAGTTGACTTAATCCTGTTTAAGATTAGACCTAATCAATTATAAAGGTTTAGAATGAGTGTGACATAACTGAGAACCTGTCGCTTGGATGAGCCCCTCAGTAGCCAATCATCCATGTATAGGAAGACATGATTTTCCCTTCTCCTCTTTCACCACCGTCAAGCAGGTGGTTAAGAGTCATGAGGCTTGTAACTGAAAAAGAGGAGTATGTAGTGTTAGTAGTGGCCACCACTGCTGAATCTGAGAAACTTTCTGTGGCCTCTGAAGACTGTCACATGAAAATAAACACCCAGGAGATGGACAGTAGGAAACCA
>ML681981.1:2599991-2628646 GCA_007922195.1 Podocnemis expansa | reverse complement strand
GACAGTAGGAAACCAGTTATGTTTCAAAGCAAGGAGAGAACAGTAACCAGGATAACCATATGGAATCTCATATACTTAACGTGTTGCTGAGACTTTGGAGATGGAGGATGGGTCTACTGTTCTCTTGGATTTGGAGATCACGAAGCACCAGGAGTAAAACCTCTTACCATGGAAGTGATGAGAATCTGCTGTATAGTCCCAAAGGTCCATACCTGCTGCAATAGCAATGACTCATGAGACGGACCCCGGAAGAGAGATAAGGTAGGAGGATAGGAGAGGGGAATAGGAAGGAATAGAATGGCATAATCCAGTATCATGGTGTTTAGGACTCATCTAGCTATCATTTTTGTCATTCAAGCACTGAAGCAGCAAGATAGTTTGTTCCTAAATAACTAGGGTGTGACTATGACAACTGCAGTGCTCTCTCAAAAATCCAGTGAAACAGACTGGATAACTGAAGCAGGAAGAAGATGGGTCATTTGACTATAACTAGAACCAGGCAGTTTCCTGCTGCACGATTTGTGCCCCTTTCTGAGAAAATCTTGCTGCCTCACACAGTAAGAGGACTGATGGAAATACTGCTGAGGATGCAAGCTCTTGGTTCCCACAAAGTGGTCTCTCTGTAGTCTGTGTATAAATCCCCAATGAGCATACAGTGACCTCAAGAGTCCCTGAAAGATACATAGATTTTAAGGTCAGAAGGGAACAATATATGCAGGAGGCCAGACCTAGATGATCAATGCTGGTCACAGGACCTCTCGGCCACTCCTGCAACAGACACATAAACTAAGATTGAGTCACTGAAGTTTAAAAACTTGGTTTGAAGACTTCAAGGTACAGGGAAATCAGCAGCAAGTAACCTATGCCCCATGCTACAGAGGAAAGCAAAAAAGCCCCAGGGGCCATGCCAATATGCCCTGACTTCAAATATGGGAAACACCTAATCCCTGCACACACGGGCAAGACTCACCAGTCAACCATCCAAAAAAGAATTCTCTGCACCAACTGAGACTCCACCCCCTAACATGGGCCACTGGAATATTTTCCAGTAATAGTCAAAAATCAATTAATTGCAAAATTAGATAGTTCCATTATACCATCACCCCATAAATGTATCCAGCTCAGTCTTGAAGCCAGCTGGGCTTTTGCTCCCACTGTTCCTCTCAGAAGGCTGTTCCAGAACTGTACTACTATGATTGTTAGAAACCTACATTTAATCTCAAGTCTAAACTTCCTGATGGCCAGTTTATATCCATTTGTTGTTGTGTCCATGTTGACACTGAAGTTAAACACCTCTTCTCCCTCCTAATATACATCCCTCTGATGTATTTATAAAGAGCAATCATATCTCACCTCTGCCTTCTTTTGGTCAGGCTATAGAAGCCAAGCTTTTTGAGACTCCTCTTATAAGGCAGGCTCCCCATTCCATGGCTCATCCTAGTAACCCTTCTCTGCACCTGTTGCAGTTTGATTTCATCTTTCTTAAACATGGAGGATGAGAATTGCACACAGTATTCCAGATGAGGTCTCACCAGTGCAATGTATAATGGTACTAACAATTCCCTGTTTCTGCTGGAAATATTGGAAAGAACACAATAATGTCTCCTCAGTTTTCCCTGTGAATAAGAGGTGATCAAATGGCAAGACCTCTGTGAGTCTGTGGACCTCAACAGCTGTGCAAGAGTTTTGTGACCATGATGTTCTTCCCATTGTTACAGCCCAAACCATGAGTCAAGACAAAGTACCAGGACTGACTAGAGGGATGCCCTGCACACTGAATTAATTTCTAAAACAAAGGCCTTAAAGCCCTTCGCGGAGTTCACAAAATCCTACTTTAGTAACAGAGCTTCCTAGTTTGCAGAGCACATCTGCCAGGAGGAGATCAAACAGATCTTTCTTTCCATCAGATTTAGCCTTTTGAACTCTTTTAGGTGCAGACTTAGATCTCTTGCTTGATCATTTGCCACTGTCACAACCTGGGAATTTGGAGCTGGCTGAGATAAAGATGACAAAGCCCTGTATTGCACATAGTATGCTTTGCTGAGGGCTATAACAAAGCTAGGGTATTCCATAGGGATTTAGGAAGTTCGAGTATTGCTTCGTCTATAGAGAAAGCAACTTCTCCAGGAGCTGATGGCTGGAGGACATCCACCAACTTATCAGCTTTTTCCTGTATAAATTCACCCACAATATCCAGGCCAATGTTATGTACCAGAACATGATCTGAATCCTTCTTGTAACGAAAACAAGGACTTGGGCATCTCTGTGTCATCTGGTGATGAGGAAGAAGACGTAGTTAGGATCATAGAATCATAGGGTTGAAAAGGACCTCATGAGGTCATCTAGCCCAACCTCCTGCTAAAAGCAAAACCACTTCTACTATATCATCCCAGCCAGGGTTTTGTCTAACTGGGTCTTAAATGTTGCCACAGATGGAGATTCCACCACCTCCCTAAGTAACACATTCCAGTGCTTCACCACCCTCCTAGTGAGAAATTTTTTCCTAATATCCAACCTTGACTGCCCCAGCTGCAACTTAAAATCATTGTTCCTTGTTCTGTCCTCTGCTACTACTGAGAACAGCTGAGCTCCCTCCTCCTTGGAGCATCCCTTCAAGTAGCTGAAGGCTGCTGTCAAATACCCTCTCAGTCTTCTCTTCTGCAGACTAAATAAGCCTACTTCCTTCAGTCTCCCCCCATAAGTCACGTGCCCCGACTCCCTAACCATTTTCATTGCCCTCCGCTGGACTCTTTCTAGTTCATCGATATCCTCTCTGTAGTACTGAGCCCAAAACCGGACACAGTGTTCCAGATGTGGCCTCACCAGGGCTGAATAGAGGGGAATAATCACATCCCTTGATCTGCTGACAACATTCCTACTGACACAGCCAAGTTGCCATTGGCCTTTTTGGCAACAAGAGCACATTGTTGACTCATATCCAGCTTCCTATCTACCCTAACCCCCAGTACTTTTCTACAGTGCTGCTACTTAGCCGATCAATGGAATCCTCTGAAGAATTACTTCTGATTGCCCTAAAGATTCAGGAAGCCCTATCACAGAGGGAGTCCGCTCTGTCAATGGCTGTATTCCTGGTGGCTCCAGCAGGGGTCTCACTGAAGGCACAGGTGATCTCCTCCCAGAGCGAGCAGACAACTTGACTCACAGTAAACAAGGGACTTGCCAGGGTTTCGTGAGAACGGTACTGATCCCAGTACCAACTACGGGTCCTGCTATATCTGGATGACCTTCAAGAGTGATGGAGTAGGGGAGGTAGATGCCTCTGAGCTCAACTATGAAAATTCCTCCAAATAGTTTTAAGGTGGCAGTAGGGCCACTCCTAAAACCTGTCAGGTTGGAACACACCATATCCACGGTAACCCATGGTCCACCCTAACAGGATCATCAGTACGGAAGAAACAGTCAACAGCTCCTCTCCCTAACGAGTGGTCCCCTAATCCACACTCCTTCTTAACTAATCAAGTTCACAATATTCTCCTCACTATACTCAGGGATAGTTATGGAGCTTAAAAAACATAAGAGACTCAATATATGTGATGGTTCCATGATGAACCTTGGTCTATGCTGAGTTCTGAAGCATAACAGACAAGACAAAAGCAACTGGGAGGAAGTTGAGTAATACATATCATTCAACCTTTTCCCAACTGCTTTACGTGTATTTCTTAAATAATATCTCTGCTACCATAAGTTCTTGGGTGAAAATAAAGACACTACTCCAAAATACTTTTCTCGTCATTCTTGCTTAGACTCTGTGAAGGATTTTACTCCATTCCTGAAAAGATTCATCTTCCACACTCCTCACTCAGAAGTCAGTGACATGACAACCTTCCATGACTGAACAGCACTATCTAATTCTTCCTGAGGCCTTCGGCCTCTGGCAAGCTATAGATGCTCTTTTCTCCCTTCTTCCCAGGAAACTGGAAGACAGTTTGGACGGCCAATCTTGATCTCTCATGAGATAAAACTTGTAACTAAAAGACCACCACATTTCTTTCTGTTATAGCACTAAGCCCAACATTTTTAAAAACTCTTTCCATAGTAGCTGTAACTTTACTACTGTGGTCAGCTGTACAATGATGTGCTCCCACCTTCTCCTGATGTTGTCACCAACTGATTGGTACAGAGTGAAAATCCAAGACCAAAAACAAACAAACAAAAAAATTAGTTCCAAAATGGGGTGAGAGAAAAGTACTCTAAAGGCTGGATAAGGAAACACTTAGGCTATGGCTACATTAGCAAATTAGTTTGACTTAAGGAGCCTTAATTCGAACTAATTTGAACCCTGTCTACACTAGGCTTTCCTTAGTTCAAACTAGTTAGTCCAAACTAACTGCTTAATTCAAACTTACTTGCCTCTTTAGTTCAAACTAGCCCAATTTAGACAAGCTAGTTCAAAGTAAATAAGTTCAAACAAGCAATTGGTTCAACTAACCACTTTTTTTAGTTCAAACTAAAACTTAGTTCAAATTAAAACAACACGCTTAGTTCGAACTAACTTTTGAACTACTTAGTTTGGACTAACCAAGTCTGAATTAAGGTTTTAGGTGTAAACATAGCCTAGAAACCTGAGGTAACATATTAAGAGATCAACGGCTCACAATGTTTGACTAACACATCAGGAAGGTTGCCACTACCCCTCTTTCAAAGCAACCTCAACTGTGGTTTCCTTAGAACTCTGGACAGTGCATTATTGTTTATGCTTTTCTAAGATAGAAATTTAATACATTAAAAAAAACCCTTATTTTGCATAGCTTAAAAAAAACACCCCAAAAAAAGTGGTTACTAACCTTTTCCGTAACTGTCGTTCTCTGAGAGGTGTTGCTCACATCCACTCCAAGTAGGTGCATGTGTGCGCACGTGCATGGGAGCCGGAACATTTTTCCCCCAGCCTTCCTCTCCCTTCCCTGTTCGTCTACAGAGCTCCCTGGAGGCCCGCCATCATATGCTGCCATATAAGGCTCACCCTCTCCCCCTTCCCTTCAGTTCCTTCTTGCCGGGAACCAACAGCGGGGTAGGTGGGTGGGTCTTGGAGTGAATGTGAGCAACACCTCTCGGAGAATGACAGTTACGGGAAAGGTTAGTAACCGTCTTTCTCCATTGAGTGATTGCTCACATGCACTCCAAGTAGGTGATTCCCAAGCACTTCTTGCAGGTGGGGTCGGACTCATTTCACAACGGAGCACAGGACCACCAAACTGACTGCCGCGTCTTCCTTATTGTGTTGAGTCAGCACATAGTAGGCCACAAAGGTGTGTATAGATGACCATGTTGCGGCTCTACAGATGTCTATGATGGGCACCTGCACTGCAAAGGCTATCGATGTTGCCTGCACACTTGTTGAGTCAGCCCTGACCGAAGGGGGTGTTTTACCCCGTATCTCATAAGCTTTCTTGATGCACAATGTTACCCACTTTGAAACAGTCTGTGAGGATACTGGCCCGCCTTTCATTCTGTTGGCAACTGAAACAAACAACTGGGTTGACTTCCTGAACTGGCTAGTACGTTCAATATAGAAGGCGAGAGCCTGTCTCACATCTAGAGTATGTAACGCTCTCTCCCTATCCAAGCTGTGTGGTTTCGGGTAGAAAGATGGCAGAAAAATGTCTGTGTTCACACGGAATCTCGAGGCCACCTTTGGTAGGAAGGAAGGGTGAGGTCGAAGCCGAACTCTGTCTCAGAAGAACACCGTATACGGTGGTTCCGTTGTAAGCGCTTTCAGTTCAGAAACCCTCCTGGCGGATGTAATAGCTACCAGAAATGCTACCTTCCAGGAAAGGTATAATTCTGAACAGGCTGCTAATGGTTCGAATGGATGTCCCATCAATGTTGACAGGACTAGATTCAAGTCCCACTGCGGAACTGGCTTAAGAGGCTGAGGAAACTTCTGCATAAGGCCCTTCAAGAAGCGGCTAACTGTCTGGTTGGAGAATACAGGTCGACCATCCATCGGCTTATGGAATGCCAATATAGCTGCAAGGTGTACTTTTACTGAGGGTACCGACAGACCCCCTTGAGTGAGGTGTAGCAGGTAGTCCAATATTACCGGGATGCCCAATTCCCTGGGATTTACCTTCCTAGTACCGCACCAGTGACAGAAACGCTTCCACTTCGCTGCGTAGGTTGCTCTCGTTGATGGCTTCCTGCTGCGTATTAAGATGTCCCTGACTTGTGACAAACATTGCATTTC
This sequence comes from Podocnemis expansa, assembly GCA_007922195.1. NCBI lineage: Eukaryota > Metazoa > Chordata > Testudines > Podocnemididae > Podocnemis > Podocnemis expansa. The sequence goes on along the minus strand of ML681981.1, from coordinate 2,622,441 downwards.
CTCTTGATTTAGCCACTGAGCTTCCAAGCTGACGGGAACGCAGGTTTGGGTGTCGAAGGAGACCTTCGTTCTGGCTCAGGAGGTCCTGATGCAGAGGTAAGACAATCAGGTTGTCCACTAGTACATCCAGGAGGGATGGGTACCAATGCTGGTGTGGCCAGTCCGGCGCAATGAGGATGACTGACGCCTTGTCCTTCTTTACCTTCGCCAGAACCTTGTGTATCAGGGAAAAAGGCAGGAACACGTAGAGTAGTAATCCCTTCCATTCTATCTGGAAGGCATCCACCAGTGACCCCTCGCTGAGCCCACGGAACGAGCAGAACCGGGGGCATTTGGTGTTTTCCTTGGTGGCAAAAAGATCTATAGTTGGGGTCCCCCAATTGCGGAAGAGAGCCAGGGCTATGTCCCTCCTGAGAGACCACTTGTGTGTCCGTATTGCCCTGCTCAACTTGTCCGCAAGAGAATTCTGACTCCCTGGCAGGTAAGACGCCTCTAGTTGAATGTCCATGGGGATACAAAATTCCCACAACTCCATTGCTTCTCTGCAGAGATCTGGAGACCGGGCTCCCCCTTGTCTGTTTATATAGTACATTGTAGCAATGTTGTCAGTTTTCAGCAATACATGCTTCCCCTTCAGCTGAGTCTCGAATGTGTAGCAGGCTAACTTCACTGCTCATAGCTCTCTGACATTTACGTGTTTCTGTCGTTCCTCTGCAGTCCAATGACCTTGTGTCCATAGGCGTCCGAGGTGTGCCCCCCACCCTATATCTGAAGCATCCGTCACTAAGGAGATGGAAGGCAGAGTTCTGCACATACTACATCCCGGTTCAACCACCACTTTAGGGATTTTATGACTTGGCACGGGACGCACACCACACGCTCAAGGGATCCCTTGTGTTGGTGATGGACTGACAGGAACCAGAGTTGGAGCGGTCTCAGGTGCAACCTGGCGTGAGGTACAACCTGCATGCATGCCGCAAAGTGGCCTAAAACACTCAGGCATGTTCTAACTGTGGTCATGGGGTGATCTGAGATCGACTTGATCAGTGACACCATATTTTGAAAACGGTCTGGTGGAAGGGAAATCGTTCCCTGGTGGGAGTCTATGATAGCTCCTATGAATTCTATTGACTGAGATGGAACTAACTTCGATTTTTGCTTGTTTATCATTAAACCCAATTCGTCGAATGTTCATCTTATCATTGAAATATGTCTCGACACCTGCTCCTTGGACAATCCTTTTACTAACCAATCATCTAGGTACGGGAAGACACGGATGTGACGTTTCCTGAGAAATGCTGCTACCACTGCCATGCATTTTGTGAATGCTCTTGGCGCTATTGACAAGCCGAAGGACAGTGCTGCAAACTGGAAGTGTCTGTCCCCCACAACGAATCTTAGAAACCTTCTGTGGTCCGGGATTGTCGAAATTGTGGAAGTACGCATCTTTCAGATCGAGAGCAGCATACCAGTCCCCTAGTTGGAGGGATGGGGTGATAGAAGACAGGGATACCATATGAAATTTCACTTTCTTGACGAACTTGTTTAGATTTCTCAGGTCTAAAATGGGTCTGAGGCCTCCTTTTGCTTTGGGTATCAGAAAGTACTTTGAGTAGAAGCCTAGGCCCTTGGCATCGGATAGTATCTCCTCTACAGCCCCCAGAGTCATCATTTTTTGCACTTCTGCCAACAGGGTTTGTTCGTGATAGGTGTCCCTGAAGAGGGACGGGGACAGGGTAAAGTGGTGTTGAGGGGATGAACAAAACTGGATCGCGTATCCATTTCTCACTGTGCGAAGTACCCAGGCATCCGATGTTATACGGGTCCACACCAAGTAAAAATGGGATAGGCGGTCCAGGAAGGGTAAACCAACCTCTCTCATAGCTGGTATGTTGCTCTCGAGGGTGTCTTCAAAATCCTTGTTTATTAGCCGGTGTTTGTTTGGAAGAATTATCGTTCCTGTGAGAAGGGTGGTATGGCCTCCTTCTGTTCCCTGGGGCATTGTGGCCTCCTCTGTACCCTCTGTGATTAAAATCTTGTCTTGGTGATTGGAAGTGGCGCATTGCTGGCTGAGTCCTGAAATGTCTCCTTTGTCCTGCTGTTGCTTGAGCCCCCAGAGATTTTAGGGTTGCTCTTGAGTCCTTCAGGTTGTGTAGCTTCGTGCCTGTCTGTTCCGAGAACAGAGACTTTCCTTTGAATGGTAGATCTTGTATGGACTGCTGAACCTCATACGGTAATGCTGAAGCTTGCAACAAGGCCGTTCGTCTCATTGCTATGCCTGAGGCCCTGAATCGGGCCGCTGTATCTGCCGAATCCAGGGCTGCCTGTAAAGACACCTTTGCTACTGCTTTACCCTCTTCCAGTAGGGCTACAAACTCCTTTTTCATCTCCGAGGGCAGGGAGTCTGAGAATTTATGCATAGCATTCCATGTGTTGAAAGAGTATTGACTAAGAACGGCTTGGTGATTGGCTATCCCAATTGATAATCCCCCTGTGAAGTATGTTTTCTTGCCGTACCAGTCCAGTCTCTTAGCCTCTCTAGTCTTTGGAGAGGGAACAAGGGCCCCTTGTCTTTCCCTGTCGCTGGCTACAGCCACTACTAGTGATCCTGGAGATGGGTGAGAGTATAAGAGGTCGTGTTCCCCTGGGGGGACAAAGTACTTCCCCTCTAGTCTTTTAGCTACCGCTGGCGTGGAGGCGGGTGTCAACCAGATATCTTTCATATTTTTACTAATTGTTTTTATGACCGGTATGGCTACCCTGGCTGGGCCCGAGGGAGACAGAATGTCTATCATAGGGTCTTCTGACTGCTCATTGACCTCTGATATTTGGATACCAAGATTGTTGGTGACTCACCTGAGGAGGTCCTGGTAGGCTCTAGTCTCTGCAGACGATTGGGGTGGGCCACTTTCTGGTGTCCCTTCGGGGTGTGGGTCGTCCCCTGTAGATTGGTCTCCCTGAGTCTCTTGGCCCCTCTTTAAACCTGAGGCTGAAGACTCTGTGTCCTCAAACGGCTCCATTTCCATGCCATTCTTGCTATAGGAGCTCCCTGAGGATGATACCCCAGGGTAGGCTAACATCGACTCAGGGGCAGCAGCACCTCCCCCAGAAGATTTCGAGGTCACACTTGCGGACCTTTGATCCGAATATGGACGTGGGGGGTATGATTCTTGATGCTGTTGCATGGTCCACGGGAAACAAAAGGGCCACCCTGGGGGGTTACTCCACTGAGTCGCCCATGGCGGGAAGGGTTGAGAATTGATATTACATTGCCCCATTGCTAAGTTTTGACGGGATCCACATGCTATCCCCAAGCCTGCCTCTGACCCTGAGAGGGAAGGGCTCCTGCACTGGCATTCCGGTACCCCAGATTTTTTTCAGTGCCATTTTTGTGACGGAGTGGGGTCCCGATGTAATGGCGGCTTCTCTCTAGAATACCTCGGTGCGGGCGGTCCTGGGGACATCACGTGCTCCATGCAGCGCGGCACCGTTGCCTCAATGAGGTCCTTTGCCGCCTCATACGTTTCTGGGGTGGAGGGAGATCTGAGCAGCATGATTTCCTCCTCCTCTTCCCCAGGCACCGTGCCCCGGCCCCATACTGGGTCGGTGCTCAACAACCCTTGCTCATGGGTCAGAGCTGCCCTGTGAGGCTGCTTATTGGTACGGGCGCCATGCCCCGACTTCTTTTTGGCTGCCACAGGGTCCTTGCGCCCAGCCTTATTAGCTGGCGACCTGCCACAGTCATCACGGCGCTTTTTTCTTGGCACTGGTGATCTGGACTGGCACCAGGTTGTTGCCCCATTCTCTGGGGAATCCTGGTGCCGCGGTGCCTTGCCCGGGTTATCCACCGCTTTAATCTGCGGTGCGGGCTTAACCAGTGCCGCAGGCAAGTTCATCTCCAACTGAGTCGGGGGGGGGGGGTCCCAGCGCCGACTCCATCATCGTGATTTTTATTCTCCTCAGCCTTTCCTTTCTAGTTCTAGGCTGAAAAGAGCTACAGAGCCTGCACTTATGTGCAAGATGAACTTCTCCCAGGCACTGGAGGCAGGAGGCGTGTGGGTCGCTTTTAGGGACCGGCTTCTTACAACTAACGGAAGTTTTAAACCCCGGGGACTGAGGCATGCCCCGGTCCCGGGTAACTAACTTAATTTGCTAAGCTAACACTAACTATAATAAACTATAACTACATTAACTCTAACCTAACTAGGGAGAGAAGTGAAGACAGAGACTGTGTCTCGCTGAGGGAGAGCTAACGCTGACCGGCAAACCGTCACTGCAGGAAGAAGGAACTGAAGGGGAGGGGGAGAGGGTGAGCCTTATATGGCAGCATATGATAGCGGGCCTCCAGGGGGCTCTGTAGACAAACAGGGAAGGGAGGGGAAGGCTGGGGGAAAAATCTTTCGGCTCCTGTGCACGTGCGCACACATGCACCTACTTGGAGTGCATGTGAGCAATCACTCGATGGAGAAATGCTAATTCACATGGTTTTACATTCACTTTTGTCAGTGTTTAAATAGTCATTAATAAAATATAGGGGATACACAGGCTATATCAGCCACAAAATAAGTAGTATAATAGCAACATGCACTGGAAAAAAAATTATCTTTGGTTTCATTGTCATAAGACAGTTGGCTAAAATGCTCTCACAGAACACAAGCATAGGGGATACAATTATCCAGTGACCTATGGCTTTTCATGTTATATTTCTATTTATACATTCTCTAGGAAAAAGGTTGAATGTTTCATCTTTATGAGCAAATGCACTTTTGAGCCTTAAAGCTTATCTTTGTTTCTATTTTTGTTTGTTGGAGAAAAATTCTGTAGTGTTTGCGCTTTTTTTAATGGAGCTCTACAAACAGCAAAAGGTGACTTAAGAGTTTTGGGTTTACAGAAGCAGTGAATCATTTATTGTTTGGTCAATAAGTCAGTCTTGTAAGAGACAGGTTGTAAATAAATTCATTTCATATGAAGTACTGGCTCAAAATTTTAGTCATATACCTTTATAAAGCCAGCCCAAAATTAAAATCAATTTTCATTTATATTTTCAGTGGTGAGAGGTATTCTTGTGGTTACAAGATAATTAAAAAGAACAACTCTTTTCTGACAGTCATTTACATTGCACTGTAGTAAAGCAGTCAAGAGTAGAAGTCTTTTCTTTATTTGGTGAGTAAACATAACTCCTATTAAGTTCAACAAGAAATACCCATACAAATCAGATGAAGACTATATTATGCCCTTGAACTTTTTTTTTTATGTAAAACTTTTTAAATGGTTTTAATTATTTTTCTTAGAATATTTTCACAATTACTAAATGTTAATTCCACACATTGTTAATTTAAACTAATAATATAGTGGCCCTGGAATTCCACTTGTAAACAATCTTTTGTTTTAAAATCAGTATAGAATTAATAAGAAACCCAGGCTGCAATTAGATACATTACAACCCAGTAAAAGGAACAGGGGTCCAAAGCAGGCAATTCTACCCCATTGTTACAACTACAATTTCTCTAACTTACCAGCAAATGTTCTGAAAAAAAAGCTATCTAAGCACCTTCATCAGATAGCACAGAATTCTAAAGAAGCCATCACATCTTGACTAAAACTGGCTTCTTTTACATTTTCACCGGTCTGTGTTCAGCTATTGCATTACAACCCTAAGAATCTGGTACAGAGCCAAGAAAACATTTGATATTCTGAAAGACAATTTATTTTCTCTCACTTCTTTAAGGAAAAATCCAAATCCATCTATCCATGTCCTTGCAGCAATGTAGTGTTTGGCACTAAATGTAATAAAAATACTTGATAACACAAAACTCTTTGGCTCTAGTTGATGCAACTGTATTAAATGCTGTTTATCAGGCAGTTCAACATTAGCATACCTGTCATTTTATACCCTATCATCTCTGAAGAGCTACTTTCAAATTACAAACAGTTAAAACATCATTCTTTGTTTTAAATAAGTCAGTCTTTGCATGGAATGAACACTGGTCATTAATCCTGAGCATTCAGTGTAAGCTTTCACATTGGTCTAGTGAAATTACCACTGGCACCCCAAAAAAAAAAAAAAAAAAAGCAACATTATTGCTTATTACTTATTATTTGCTGCCTAAAAGAACATTGTCTGGTGCTCTATTTATGTCAGTCAGTATAACAGCAAGTGATACTACAGATTCACTGGTTGGATTTGTTGACATATTGAACAAATCTTAAGCCAGGGAAACAGCAATATATTCTAAACTCTCCCATCTTTTGAGAAATGTGGGAGCTCAGCCAGAAACAGGATTTGTAACACGCATGACAAGTATTGATTTGTTAAATGCTTATCACTTTCATGGATAAAATGTAATCTATAATACAGTGTACTGATCTCTCCATTTACTTTAAGGTCTAACAATGCATTTCTGTTTCTTTTATATAATTATTTGCCTTTATATTTTATATAGCTATGCATATATACTGACATTTACAACTTAAATATGAAAACAATATAAAACCTACCAAAATGAACATACAGCAAAATCAATTTTCCATGTGGTTATCCAGAAAGATAAACTTAGCAAACTAGGCAGAAGACAAATGGCATCCCCTTTAAACACCAAAATGAAGCAGTTACATTTTCAACAAAGCTCAACCCCACACAGCTTCCACTGAGCTCAGCTGTTAGTACTATGCCAATAAATCCACCAACAAATTTACTTTCAGTGACAAAAATAAAGTGAAAATTTTAAGGAGCAAATAATAAACCTAAAGTTTCTTTCGTGGTAGATTTACACTATCACACATGAGTAATGTCACTGCTCTCGTTCAGAGCTGAGCACTGTTTAAAATCTGATCTCCTGCTTTTTATATTGAATTTGTTTTCGGTGCCTAGGACATTCAACAAGACTAGACCCTTCAAATAAGTATTTTTTTTTCTCTGCTGCCCATCACAACTGAGTGGAGCTTTCTTCAAAGATCCACAAAGCTACCTCTTTATCCTTCTTCAAAGTTCTCATTAAAACTCTTCTTTACTCTGATGCCTATATACTTGATGACAGTTAGACCACGAGTATGCTACCTACTCATGCTGGCCAATATACTGTGTCACAGTTCCCTTGTACTTCCTAATCTATCTGTTCACACATATCTTGTCTCATTTTATACTTAGACTGTAAGCACTCTGGGACAGCTGCTGTTCTGTTTGTACAGTGCTGTTTTGTTCTGTTTGTACAGTGCCTAGCACAATTATGTTCTGATCTATGATTAGGGTTCCTAGGAGCTACAGTAATAAAAACAATATCAAAATCACCACTCAATTTTTCATAATTAATCTGTTCAACTGGATTTACCAAAAGTGATGCTGGTCAAGGCTAAGATGTACTTGGAACAATTACACTACTGGTACATTCAATATGCCTAGGAACACTACATCCATAGTTCTGGCTGTAACCCATGACATCTCATTTCCATAAACACTAGCTGTGTTGTACTGTAGGTCAGCCAGCCGGCAGCCAGGATCACCAAGCAGCCTTAGCCATTAGCGAAACACTCCACCTCTTAGTTTAACTTATGCTTCATATTTGTGGCATGTGATGGGTTACCATACGTCTGTTTTTTCCCAGACACATCCTCCTTTTCAAACACTAGTCACTAGCCGGTAAGCTGAGGTCATGTTGCCATTCAGAGCCCCTGCCATGCTGTTTGTATTCAGGCAGCTGCATGGCCACCTCTGCTTCCCATTAGGGCCTGGCTCTGGCATTGCTTGGCTGTCAAAAGGAGGACATAACAGGGAAAAACTGGATGTATGGTAACCCTAGTATGTGACATGAACACAATCACCTCCAGAGATCTGAACTAGTATGTTCTAGTCCATGGCAGAAATTCCCTTGTTGTGAGTAAACCAAAAGAGACACCTACTCTACAAAGGAGTTTACTTAATTCTTAGATAGAAGTTGCTTGAACCAAAAAAACAAACACAACCCTCAATTTTCAACATTTCTTCACACATATTCTATGAATGACAGAAAGCCAGACAAAGAACATACCTTATGAACGGCTACATTTGCTAGGAAGAGCTATACCAGGAAGCAACAGATCAGTCTTTTAAAAGTAGGGGGGAGAGATGCTTTTAGTTTTGTTTTGCTTTAATCTGTCAGCCAGAATCTAAAGTTACCCACTCCTGTAATTTCTTGCTATAAATTCAATTTTGGAGTTTACTTTAACTTCTCTGGAGACAGCCGAAACTCATCAATAAACTAAAATAAAATAGACCTGAGCCTCCCTTTTGTTCAATCCTTTTAAATTATTTAAGCAAATCGTTTCAGCAGAATTACTCAATTCGTAAGAATTTCCTTGTTTTGCATTATCAGTTATTTCTTCTTGGAGAGTCTGACATATTAATCAGGAAAGGAAAAATAAGAGGAAAACAATCAAAACTAAGGGGTAGCCTTTCCTATACTTCCCTGATTTAGCAAATTTATATCATCCTTACTCACGCTCATTTCAATGGGACTCTCAGAGTAGGGTGATACACACTGCAAATAAGGGTGCCAGAATTTGGCCTTAAACAATAAAATAATACTCATAGTAAGGATTTAATGTTAAATTATTATAAATACAAAAACACACATATATAGGAGAAAAACATTTTTAGAACAAAAACTATTCCCTCAGTTTTTTAAAAAACAAAAAAGATGACTAATATAATATGAAATTCAAAGCTGAAGGGGTGGATGGCCTTGTTCCTCAAACTCCACTAGAGGTAACTGTTTTAACCTAAGAGGAAACAGCTTTGTTCATATACTGAAAGCTTTGTTTCAGGGATAAACATCATCCTTCAGTTTGCCTGTTGCACTTTTTTTTCCTGTTTTAAGTCACAGTGTCTCAGCCACAGTACCAAGATGAGCTAGAGAACAACAGAAATAACTTGCATTTTATATCTGCTCCGTAAATTAGAAAGTTATCTAACTTCTACAGCAAAGGTGTTCTGAAGATATCTAGGTACTATGAAGGTAAATTTTTCATTTAATAATAAATCCATCTACACAGATCTGTGGGCATGGTCTACAGAAACACATTTTGAATTAATTAGGCAGATCCTTTTGACAATGGCAGTTTAAATGCCAGTTATACAGCAGAAACTCAGGATACCTTCAAATGGCCTCCAAGTTTAAATGTGATGTGTGCAATGTCGATATCATTCCACATGCCGCAGGACAATAGAATATCATAGTTAATCAGTCTGTGCTGAGATACTGTCTATCATGACTGCTTGACAATTTATGGCTACTGTGTCCATTAGTCATACAAAGAAGCAAAGCGTGTATTCAGCCTCTGCCAATACCAGTCATAACACAATATTTGTGCTTATGGCTAAATATCAGTATGCACTAAGAAAACTGTGTCCTTTAAACTGTTAAAAAATCCACATTTTCCATGGATAATGCACATTTTCTACAGCTTAAATCTACTGAATAATGAGCACAAAAAGAAAATACACCAAACCGGGTTAGACATATTGCTCATGTGTTTAAAAATCAGAATTTAGCTCTTGGTCTCTACCCAAGGACCCAACACAAATTAATAATAATATTCTTCAATTATTGCTGCTCCAATTTCCTCATCACAAATCAGAAATTCCTATTACTAGTTAATTTTTTGTCAAACAACTCAAACTTTTATGCCAAGACTGTGATTCCATACCCAGGAATCCCAGTGCATAACAAACAAGTTAACTATGCTTTTGATGTCTGAGGCCCTATTCTTGCAAACACTTATTTTTGCAACTAACTTAACTCCTATCTACTGTCCCAATAAAATAATAATTATGAGAGGCAGATGATATAAAAAAATACGGGCAATTCATTCATAAAAGCAGACAATATATAAACACATTCTTAAAAATAATTTGTATCATTGATGATAGTCCACAGTTGCTTCCTTGGTGAGTTATGGTCAATTTTGCTGAATTACTTCTTTGGAGGTTAACCTCTGAATTTGTATATTCAGAATCATGCAGATCCAGAATATAGACTACTACAAAGTTAACAGGGAAAACAATACTTAAAACATAATGAAAAGGAACAAAGAAGTGGGTCTAGAAATGAAGAAAAAAATATGGAGCCTTTCATCTGTATCTCGCTATTCAGAATTTGAACCAAGTCAGTAGTGACAAACATTTTATCACATAAAAACTATGACCTGGGCCTCCTGAGAACCACATGAAAATGCAAATAAGTGGGCAAAAAGGAGAGCAGATTCCCTCTGGCACTGCTGCGTTACTAGAAGATAAACTTCTCCAGCCAGCCACAAACAATGCTTCTGATTCCCCAACTGGTTATCCTCCAAAAAATACATTCTTCTTCAAGTGCTGCTCGGATGCATTCAGTATTAGGTGTGTTCGTGCCACAACGCACGATTGGCCAGAAACTTTTTAGCCTTAGCTTATCAGGACAGGGCTGGCAACCACCCTGTGACTATATACATGGCGGCAGCCCTGCTCCTCCCCAGTTCCATTTTTTCCATCCTCAGCGATGTTACAAAACAGCCTGTCTCTTGCTTTATGCAAGTGCCTGTCTGTCTGCTCTGTTTTACGAGCCATTCTCACTGGATGATCCATTTACGGACATCACCGCATAGATTATGCTCCATTTGCAATGACGCCGGGTATATCCGTCACACCCAAGGATTCACCAGCACCACATGCTGGACTGGCACTGGAGCCCTCTCATTGCCACTCTCCAGCTATGAATAAAAGCCATGATCAGCCTCTAACTCAGCATCACATGCTCGGTTGGCACCAGAACCCTCTCATTGCCGTCCTCCAGCTATGAATAAAAGTCACAATTGGCATCTAACTCACCACCGCACACTCAGCTGGAACCAGAGCCCTTTCATTGCCACCCTCCAGCTATGAATAAAAGCTGCGTCCAGCATCATACTCGGCACTGTCTCAGTGCCATGTGATCTCATCAATGGCACCTCCTCTCCAAAGAAAGGGCCGAAGCATCTGAGCTCCATGCGTTGGCAACAGCTCCACATGCCAGTCAGTGCCAAGGCCCTCTCGGTGCTGCTCCCCAGCAGAGCTTAAGTAAATGCACTCAGGCTCAACTTCAGCACCAAAGTGCTGGTGCCGTTTCTGCCCCTCCCCTCTGGGGTGAGCACCTGGAGCCTACCATGGTGCCACCCATACAGGGGGGCTTTGAAGCAGCGGAGTCTCTTCAGCTCCTGAATACGTCATCAGGCCACTGAAGGATTCTGCCTTCCTTCCTTCCACTTTACCCCACATCACTGTGGAACCACAGGCTCCAGCCCCTACAGCACCAGCACCCTTGCCTCAGCACCGCGAAGAGATCTGAAAGTGCATCTCTCGAGACCAGCCTCTTACTGAAGGGTCCCCAGCACCAGGTTCTTCCCGCTACCGCACTCAAAGCTGGTTACCTCCTGCTGAGGCCTCAGAAGGGGAGTTCCAACTCAGTACCACAGCCCTGGGAGAAGGCACCCCAGTACCAGGGTTGTCCCCTCTCCTGACTAGAGACATGAAACCAGGGCCAGGATCTTACAGAGAAGATCCTACTGCACTTCGACCCCCTTCACTGGGTCACCGCCTACCTGGGGTCAGGGTCACACCCCTCAAGGAAGACCAGGAACCCTTATTCAATGAGGGGTTTACATCCTCTCCGGTCACCATGACGATACCCCCCCCCTCGTACTCATGTCCTTGAAATTGCTGGGACACGCTGGCCTGAGCCACCCTGATTCACCCCCCAAGACCCCTAGGAATCCCAGGTTTGACCTCTTGTGTAAAAAGGGCCTAGTCAACTTCAGCCATCAGGCCTTGATTAACAGATATTCCCTAGATATGTGCAATGCTATTAAGTGTTTTAGAAGCTCCCTCCCACACCACCACTTGGAGGATTTGGATGCCTTCGTCAAGGAAGGCGCCTTGGCCTCATGCAATGTCCTTACAGTGGCACAGGATGCCTCAGATACTACCAGCTGTGGCATTGCTACAGCCGTATTTATGCACCAAATGGCCTGGCTTCGGGATTCTGACCTCTTGGAGGACTTACAGCAGTCCATATTAGGCCTTTCCTTCCAAGGGGCAGTCTTCTTTGCCCCAGCCATTGACTCCCTGATCCGCAGCAACTGTACCCCTAGGTCAGCCCTCAGAGGCCTGGGTATGCTTACTTCCCAGCTGCCTCAATGTTCTCCCAGCCCACTGTGACCCCACGAACACTTGGGGGATGGGCCCTCTCTGTACTCCCCCCACCCCCAAGTGAAATGGCTACCTTTTAGGAGCCTTTGGACTGTAGGATGATGGTCCCCTTTTTCCCTTGTTATAGGCAATCAACTACAATAAGGTCATGAGAGTCATGTGTCCCTCCCCCCCCCCAAACACTCCAATTCTGGATCTTTGGGGCACAACCCTCAGGGTGAACCTGACCCACCTATAGAGACAGCTGGGTACCCCTTCCCTTGATTCAGCACACTTCTCCCTATGTGAGTCTGTGTATAAGGAGAGTAGGGTATGGGTGCAAGGGAGAAGAATGCACACCTAGCCTTGAAGTTGCACAAGCACTTCCAGAACCCCACGATGGTTCTCACCACCCCATCTCAGGTCATAACCCCGCCCCTTTGGTCAGGGACAACCTAACATGGGAATTCAATCACCAGGTTTTCTGGCCTCACTCCCTGGTCATTCATCACTCTTGCCCTCTGCCATCTGGCTTCTCTCCTGATGCTAGGATGGGTGTACTTAAGGGTCCCCCTTTTCCTACTATAACCTGTTGAAGGGTCACCTCTAAAGAAGAGCCCCTCTGGGATGCCCACTTCTCTCCTTAGGAGGACCTCCTTGACAGAGCATCTCTGATCCTTTGGGCCCCAGAGACGGGCCTACCAAGCGTCTAGGCCCTCCAGTCCCATGCATCAAGGGATGGAAGAGTGGGGGTCCCCAACTATTCCATCCTCCTTATTTTTCCTCCTAAGTTATCTTCCATATGGAGGCGGGACACCTTCATTTATGGCTCCCCTTACCAATCCTGCCCATGGCATCTCTTGTCAGTACGTCAGTGGGGAAAGGCTATTTGCTTACCCCCATTTGGTCAAGGGGCAATCTGTTTCCCACCCCCGGTCTTGGTTAGTAACCTAACCCAATTAACCTTCATTTGGGGTTAGGACGGCAATTATCTCACCCTTGCTCATTGCCTGCGACTGTAGAAGCCTGTTGCTCTGGATCATGACTGCCTCTCTCAGGAGTTGATTCTACTAGGAAAGGGTAACCCTCTTATTTTAGATGGTCTTGCTGGTGACAAGGATGCTCTTTTGCTATTATGATATAGCAAGGTCCCTGGTAATGAACTGGGGACAGCCCCTGTTGGCCTCCTGACAGAGTGGCAAATGACCCCTCAGCACTCTCATGCATGTCTTCTCTTGAAGATCTTGCACTTGGTGGCGTGTCCCTAGGTGTTCACCTGGCAGCCCGCTGCTTTTTTGGATGCTGTGCCTTTTGTGGGTAGCCGTGCTGACGTCAGATAAGGCTCTAACTCCCCCCCCACACACACACACAGTACAGCTATCAGTCACCTGATACTGAAGGTATCCAAGCAGCGCTTGAAGTGGAATGGTGGGTTACTTACCAGTAACTGTCCTTCAAGATGAGCTGCTCGGATTCATTCAGAACCCTCCCACCTTCCCCATTAATTGGAGTTAGTGACTAGTAAGGACTAGGGAGATACAGGGCTGCAGCCATTTATATATATAGCCACAGGGTGGCCAGGGGGTGGTGGCCACCAGCCCTGTCCTGATAGGCTACTGCTAAAAAGTTTCCAGCCAATCATGCGCTGCAGCATGGACACACCTGATACTGAATGAGTCCAAGCAGCCCAGCTCAAAGATGGACAGTTACTGGTAAAGTAACCCACAGTTCAGCCCCCTTTACTGCATTTCAACCACTGGTTCCCAAACAACATAGTAAAGAGCTATGTTATTTAAAGCTCTAAGCTCTTTACCCAAAAGCTTTCTCCTGACCCAAAAGTGTCAGCCACATTACAGAGAACAACATGGGTTTGAATCTTATCCAAAATACCATGCTGACAGCCAATCCTTTAGCAACTAAAACTAAAGGTTTATTACAGAAATAAAAGAAACAAATGACAAGAAATGCTAAAGGAACAAAGCAAATCACTTACATACAAATGATTAAAAGTCCACTTAAAGCAAATCCTTGGTAGAATTTGGAGTTTCCAGGCTTGTACAGTTCCTCTGCTAAACATTAGTTACTTGAAGGGGTCTCAGTCCACTGTTTCACATCTTCAGTGCAGATGAATAGAATCAGAGGTAGGGATTGGATAAAAGCTGGACAGACTGAAGACAAAATGGAGGCAGTGTTGCTGCCCCTTTTATTACCCCTGGCCTTCCCTACACTGTGTGTAATTTTTACAAAAAAAAAAAAAAAATGGAGAGTCAAGTTACATGGGAAAGTCCTACCAACCCATCGGGTTTCTCCCTGGGCTCATTATACCTGTGAGCTTCTTTTCATTAAAGAAACAGTGCCTGCAGACATGTCTGAGGTGCTTCCTAGAAGCACATCAAAAGTTGAAACACAGATATAACAAGTATTCATAACTTCTAACAGATATGACACCTACACAAACAATATAATCATTCTTAGCAAATTATGACTCTCCTATTGGTGTCCAACATGGCATATCTCATATGCATTATTGCAATTTTGAAACATTGATGTGAAATAATATTGTAAATGGTCCCCTAAATCCAGAAAACATCACAACTACACTCTGGCTACATGACAGGAATTTGTAATCTTTCAGTTCAGTTCCTAGAAGACAGGTATCTGTATCATAAATGTGATCAACCCATTATTACAAAACAGTCTGCACAGTTAGGGTCCCAGTTGTTTTAGAAAATATTTCTCTTCTATCATGGAGGAGTTAAGATCTGCTGATGTGCCTGTACAACTGGTCCCAATATTCACATCAGCTAATAAATTAATCTCTCCAGTTGGTGCAAGAAAGCCAAAGCCTGTTGATCTAAGAAAATGCTGCAAAGGCCTTTTTTTTTTTTTTTTAATAATTTTTGTCTGAGAAGATACGCAGAAAAAGTTAAAATTAGCTTGTTTTCAAAGAATATAGTTTGGGTTCTTTAAATAACATTATGGCAACTTGTAAAATATTAGTGCTTAACTGCATTTTGGATTTTATTGCATATATGGAAAGCACATTTGTTAAGCACAGCATGTTATAAAGTGAAATACATACATATATAAATGTCAGCGTGATGAGCAGTTTCAGAAGGAAGCCGATGAACGAGCACGAAAACTCAACTATTCTCATTCCTACAGCTAACCCCGTCCACACGTGGGCTGAGTGACAGCGCTGCAGAAACTCTGTCATGCACCTGTTCTGATTCCGATACTGTCAATTCAGCATATCCCCCAAACAAAAGTTAGAGTTACTATCAATTAAGCTGAACAGGGCTAAATTTGAAAATGTAAGCTCTTAGACAGCTATCTTCTTAAACTGATAAATTATTAAACTCTGAATAGAATTACACACAAAAAATATTTTTAATTAACTGTTTTCAGATTTAAAAAATTCTCTTTAATGTTGATAATAGAACTACTATGGAAGTAATGCTCAAATATTTCAGGAGTAATTCTCATTTTATCAAATGGTATTTATCTAATTATGCATAGCTCCTCATTAAGCAAGCAAGGCATATATTACAGTTGCTTGTCAGAGTGCAGGAGACAGAACTTTAGAAGGACATTATTCTTTCACTACCCCAGCAAAATTTGCTAACAAACTAATCTCTTCTGCAGAAAAATTTCCACACTAACAATGTGTTATATTTACATACTTACAGCTAGCAGCAGCTATGACAAGGAAACAATTAAAAACATCAATACCAAAAACAGTTAAAAACCAAGCAGACATACTAGTCATTTTGGTAGAAAATGTGGGACGACTATGGTTTGCTGTGCTTTTAAACAGCTGAAGTGACTTTCAGCATAATTCATAATGTGACATCAACACAAAAATCTAGAACATAGTGTAGATACAAAATTACAGGCAACACAAACATGAGCAATAGAATTTGGATTTACTTTATCATCACCACTTCATGAACTTTGTTCATCTGAAAAGATATACAAGCTGTTGTACTGTAGAATCTTTTGAAGTTATAAGTTGTGTTGAAGCAGTCTAGATATTTTTGACAAAGCACAAGGCAAAGGCATCTTTAGCATTGTTCCTGCTCCTCCCCACCAATGGCCAGACTGGGTTGATGAGGCTGTAAAACTATTTTTCACATCTAACTTTCCACTGATTCTTCCATCCAGGGTGAATCAGAGAGATAACTTACACATAGCAACATTCCACTATTTATCAGTTCAGGTTTTCAATGGACACCATGCCATTTAAGTTCTGGGAAAGAGTAGATCTTCCTTATATTCATTTCAAATCACTGCACAATGTATAGGCCAAACCCTGCTAGATTTCAGATGGAATTTCTACCAAAATATAGAGTGAGATTTGAAATGTTACATCCAGGATTTGTTTCACTGAACATTATGGCTCTGATCTTGCAACAGACTTATTCATGTGTCTAAATTTAGGAATACAAGTACTTTCACTGACCCCAATATTCAACCAATCGGGCCATGCATATGCCCAAAAGCAAGAATGTACAAAAATCTTCAAAGGACTGAAGGTATGTTTTCTCCTAGACACCACACTGTTATTGGTTATACATGGGTAATGGCCTAATTAGCTATGAGACTTTGCATAATTTATGTATATTTTTAATGATTTAGTAAATAAAGGTTGTGCCTAGAAGTAACAAAACTAAATGTGTGGAATTAATCCATCAGCCTGATTTAAATACTGTTTCTAAATATTTCATGACATTGTCCAATAAGTTAAATTTTTACTTTTAAGTAGCATACCCCAACTTAATCATCTTTTACAGTACTAAGCTTATAGAAAACTATTTGCAATCACCTAAACAAGACACAGATACTAAATTTACTTTATGCTCCGGAGCCATATAAACTAAAATGCTGTTAAATCAGAATGAATGTTTTCAATTTTAAAAGAAATATTCTTTAACAAACAAACATCACAAATGTTTAACAACATATATTATGAAATGATTCTATACACAAAGGTTTGTTTTAATAGTTAAGGAACTGGTGAAAGTGCCTTCCCTGGAGTCTTTCAAATTTGTAATGAAAAAAAAAAAAGAGTGTTTGCTAACATATCAGAGGGAGCAATCCTAATCACTCTGGAGACAACAGAGTTACCAAATAGATCTTTGGTTTTGGTAGTGGTTGATGTTTCTCTAACAGAGGTAAACAGAACCATATAAAGAATGAAAAAATTGGACCCTTGAGAAATCTATATTACATGCTAGAAATACTATTATTTTATTACTTAACATTTACAACACAATAGTGCTAAAGTGAATTACCAGATTTGACCCTATCTGATAATTTATTTTCCTAATCTATAGTTCTACTAAAAACAAGCTCCACTTCCACAAACTTTTAACCATAAGTTTTCAACAGCCATTTTAATTACAATTTTAGGTGAAAACCTAGTATCATTGAAATGGCACTCCTGACTACAATGGGCCTAAGTCACCCTGTTTTTGTTATTACATAAAAATTTCAGTTTGAGAAGACAGACATTGCTTTATACCATCATCTATACAATACTACTAAAAAATTAAAACAAAGATAATCTGACTTTGCACATCATTGCCTAATATGCTGATCAATATTGTCTCTTTAGTTCCTTGTACTCTTCCATCTGTTTCTATCCATAATTATGCTTTGGTTTACATTTGGACTGGAAGGGCCAGAAGCTATCTTTTTGTGCTGTGTTTGCACAATGCTCAACACAATGTGGTGTTGGTCCATAACTGGGACTCCCATGCACTATAATCATACATGCAGGCCAATCAAGTCAACTTTAGGAGGAGTTTGAATAAGGATTGCAGGAAATGGCCACAAGGGTGAAATCTGGCCAATATGAAGCCATCAGCAAAACTTCTTTGTACTTCAATGGGCCATGATTTCACTCCAAGGTGTTAAAAATTAATCCAAAGCAGTTACTATAAAAACGTGGTGGGATTTCCTAGGTCCCAGCAGGCTACCATACCATCAAAATAATAGCACCATAAAGAAACACACTATCCAAATGTAGTTGAAGGCCCCTGTACTAGAACATTGTCAGATAAAATCCTGCTGCCAAAGTAAAGCTAAGACTTATTTTCAAAGCATGAACCATTGATCCTTTGACAACTTTCAGTTACAACTCTGTGATTAAAGGAAACCAACCATGTCAATTTCAGCTGGAGTCAAAACAAGGGGGAAAGTGCCAAACAAAAAAAAGACTAACTGGTGAGGAAAAGTATTTTAGTTGCATGCTTCTCAGAGGATTACAAACGATAAAAAGAAATATTTAAAAAGCAATTAAATCACTGCACAGTTTTTTCAAATATCTGATTGCAGAGCAGTCTAATTTAACAAAAAGCCATTTAAATCAGTTGTTCTAACAGTAAAAACTTTTCCCCCCTTTTCTATATTATTGAAGATTTTTTCATTTTCATTGGCTGATAGGTGAGCCAAAAAATATCTTATTAGCAGTCACACAAGTTATTTTAAAGGGGTATCAATTAAGAAAAAAAAGAGAGAGAGAAATAACCACCCCATCAAACAGAAGTGTTATATAAGGCACAGAAATTAAAAAGGGGAATTTAGGAGCTGGTGTCACGCCTGATTTTTAAGACAAGATTTCAAGTTCACAGCACCCTTTTAAAAAAGGCATTTTCAATTTAAATTCATCCCAAAATTTTGCAAGAACAAGCTTTTACAGAGCTACCACCAACAGATCTCTTCCTAATTGTTATTATTTACAGTTTACTATTAAAACAGTAGTAGTAAAACAAATAAGCGCTCTCTTGAATGCTTTGCACCTAAACCTTTCAACAGTGGGATCATGAAGTTGACCTAATTCATTCTCACTCTCCAATCCAAAAAAATTGCAAAAAGTATAAATAAGTTGAGTATAAATAATTATGTATCACTAACTGAATTTAATAGCATTACACACTGGTAATATTACCAATGTGCCTGTGTTTTATTAGTGACAGTAAGCCTGATATGATAAACCCGATCCTATAAATGCTAATCAACTGGATCCCAATCCTAATAACACTAAAGCCTGCAACTTTATAAGCCTGCTAAAGTAAAGGCATGTAAGTAACATTATACATGAGCTGTCAGTTCTATTTGCTATTCATATACCTAAGGCCTCAATTCTGCAAATATGTATTCATGTGTTTAACTTTGTATATGTGATTAAATTTTAATAAAGTTAATGAGACTACCCTCTGTATGTGCTATTAGGTATGTAATAAGTGTTAGCAGGATCACCGACTATATCATGGTCTTGCCATCTCCCATAATTTTATTGCAAGTCCCACAGTTTTCAGTATTTCTCTTAAAGCCCCTCCTCCTGAAGTCATTTCATTACACACACACGCAAATCATCTTAGGCTCCTTTTTGTTTCTCCAAGTAATCTAGCCCTTTTGGTTACCACAGGAAGCTTGAAAACATGAACCCTAAAAGTTCAAAAATGAACACCAATAGAATGAATCTACCTTTATTTCTGAAAATAATATAGGCTTGATATTGCAGTTTTATCGATGGGAGTTATATGACTTCTGCATGTGACATCAGTGGCTACACAAGGTTCATTCCCTATGGCAGGGCACATGCACACACACAAAATGTCTCTAGTAACTTTACACAAAACCATTAAAGCCTGAATATTTTTGTATTAGTTGAAAATAAATTAATTTGACTCATAAAACCAAGAGAAACTTTACATGTATATATCTTTCATTTCAGAAGATCCAAAACTTTATTAGCCACTTATATACTTCATAGAGATTACTCAACCCATAATCAGAAAAAATACAATCATAGTGTCTGCACAGATACAAATATGTGGCTCCACATCTGATCTCCATCTCCAGAAATAAACTTACCCCTCTAACCTGCAATCCACCCTCTTTTAGATTTACCTACATTCAGGCATCAGCTGCTATGGAGCAAGCAGTTGACACTCTGCCAGCCCCAACAGTTGATGAGCCATGCCTGCCTAACAGCTGATTAGCTGCTGAGCCCAGCAAGCCACCTAAATAAACCTGATCAGCCCTTGTCCCCCCAACAGCTGATCAGATGTTCACTCCATCCATTGTTGCCAGCAGCTCCAGTCCTGCTCCAGAAGTCAAGAGAGATCCCAACCCATGAAATTACAGGCAAGCTCACAGCTTGACTCCCGCTAACTTTGCTTTCTAATGGCAAGGCTTAACTACTGCTTTAGCTCAAGCCTCAGACTTCCCTGTTATGCTAAGCCTCATGTCTCAGGTTGTCACTTTCTACTACATTACAGAGATGGCCTTAGGCAATTGGGGGCCAGAAGCAAAGGCCCTATATGGTGCCCCCTATGGGCCCCCAATGACACCGCCACCAGGCCCCACTGCCACCCTAGCCACTCCCCCCTCAGTCCCAACAGTGAAATCCAGGGCATCACTAGGCAAAACTCCCATTGACCTCAAAGAGATGCAATTTCACTCAATATTTACATGCTCTTTGCAGGCCATTTATCAGGCCAAAACATCACAATTTTCATAAAAATGTAACAAACAAAAAGACATTAAGCTCCAGAGAAGATTATAATGCCCTTTTTCATACTATGCAGCATTTCAAACTACACAGCAACAAAGCTCCACAAATCATTTTCATGTTCTTTAAATTCAAGAGGCTCCACTCAGAACCAGTAATCTTAGTCTTTGATACAGCTTCTCTTAAAGTCAGGTACTTTATCTTCACAGGTGTGAATTATTATTTGTCTCTATCATATGCAAAAAAAATGCAACAAAAAAGTTTTTAGCTCCTGAGATACATGAATCCAGTGTCACTAAAATGATGTAAACTGGGGGCTTTCTAAGATTTACAGAGACCTCTTCAGCAGGCCCCATCTCTCAATCTCTGACTCATTTAGCTAATGAAGGATGGACCTCCCATGTCTGAGGCCACTTCAAAAATTTTCAGTGCCAGAGTCCCCTCTCCCACATCATTTTCACACACACACACACACACACACACACACACACACACACCTTCCTGACATCCCCAGTCAGCATCCCCTTGCCCAGGATCATGTCTCCAGCCCACCAACACTCCATTTCAACCAATATTAGCACCCCTCCTTTCACAGGGGTCACATCCTTAAACCAACAGCACCCTTCCTCTCTCTCTGGGATCTCTCAGTCACCTGCTGCCATCCCACTGCCTCATTGGCTGCCAGCACTCCAGCTCTCTCTAAGGCAGGGGTCTCAAACTCACAGCCTGAGGGCCACGTGCAGCCTCTGAAGTTATTTCTCATAGCCCACAATAACACTATGACTATCTGGAATATCTTTGCATGAAAAGGTTTCAGTGGCATAGCCCTTGGGCTACCTTACTAGTCTTTGTGCATGGTGCAGCCCTCAAGCTAACGTACTAGTTCTCATGCAACCCTCATGGTGATTAGAGTTTGAGACCCCTGCTCTAGGGTCACATTTCCCACCTCTCCTGCCATCCTACTACTTCAGCCACGGACAGCACTCCTCCCCTCTCCAGGGTCACATGCCCATTAGTACTCTTCACCAACTCACTACTTCACCTCCTTGTCAACACCTCCTCTCTCCAGGGCTACTCCCCTGCACACTCTGCTTTTCCATTCCCCCCCTCACCAGACCCCCTTCCCTCTCTGGGTCACTGCCCAGTGCCCACTGCCTTCCCCTACTCCATCCTCAGCCCCTGACTGCCACGATCACTCCCCAGCACCCCCTCCTGCCCACTTATCCCCATCATCAGCTCCACCCACACCACTACCCAGCAACCCCTACTTCCCACTATTTCACCCTTATCTGCCCTGCCTCTTGTCACTACCCCATGCCTCCTGTCTTCCTGCTGCTTCACCCATATCTGCCCTCTCCACTTGACCCAGCACCCCCTCACCAGCCCTGCCCCATCACTACCCAACCTCCTCTGCTTCCCACTATTACACCCTTACCTACCCTGCCTCTTGTCACTACCCCACACCTGCTCCCTTCCCACTACTTCACCCATATCTGCCCTCTCCACTCCACTTAGCAACCCCTGCTTCTCCTACACCAGCCCTGCCCCCATCACTACCCAACATCCTCTGCATCCCACTACTTCACCCATAACTCTCCTGCCTCCCGTCACTACCCCACACCTGCTACTTTCCTATATACCTGTGCTGCCTCACACCTCCTTTTCCCTCACCAGCCCCACCCCACTCCTCCCCAGCATCCTCTGCTCCCCCTCACCAACCCCACCCCTACCCAGCATCCTCTGCTCCCCTCCCC
>ML681981.1:2580668-2590872 GCA_007922195.1 Podocnemis expansa | reverse complement strand
CCACCCCTGGGGCTGCACCCCCCGCCCGGGCTCGGGGGGGGGGGGCTGCTGCCAGCCCTGCAGCCTGGTCAGGGGGGCTGCAGCCCCTGCGGGGTGGCCACTCCAGGGGTGGCTCACCCTGCTGCTGGGGCTGCCCCCAAGCCCAGGGGCAGGGGCAGGGGCACCCCGTCCCCGGGATTCCCTGAGGCACCCCACTCCTGCCTGCCAGGGGCGGGGCCAGGAGCGCCCTGTGCCCAGGATTCCCCAGCACCCTCCCGCTCCTGCCGGGGGTGGGGCCAGGGCCGCCCCACACCCGGGATTCCCCGGCACACCCCCCCCACTGGGGGCAGGGGGCGCCCCCAGCCCTGCCCACAGCAGGAGTGGGGGTGCACCGGGGAATCCCGGGGGTGAGGCGCCGCCGGCACCACACAAGGCCCCCCCCCCTCCCCCATCTCGAAATAGCATGTCCACTGGGTGGACATGCTATTTCATTTCCCTTATTTCAAAATGGGTTTTACTTATTTCAAAGTATGTCATTGCGAAATAAGGGCTTTATTTCAAAATGACTTGTTTCGAAATAACTTATTTTGAAACAGGGCCCTACGTGTGGACATAGCCTAAGGTATCTGGCTTCCCTGAAGATTTATGGGTGTGGACAGGACAGAAAGGGGAAGTGCTCACTATAACATTCTCCTCTGTCCCTTAATACAAATAACTTGGGTTATATATATATTTTAAAAGATTTCAAATTTAAAAATATAATTGGCATTTTGTTTAATAAACAACAGAAGTAGAATAAAGTAGAAGAAATAAAACATGGATAAATATGATCTGAAAAGATCCATTCTGATATCTTGATTATAGAAAAGTCATCAGACTCTTGATTTTTATTTCCATTACAAAAAACAAACCGTGTTTCTTATTAAAGTTAAAAGGAGACAGGGAAATACAATTTAGCACCATTTTACTGATCCACAGCCCCATAACTTACACCAAAAAAGCTCTCCTTACTTCTCAGCAGAGATTTACTAGTGAGAACTGTCAAAAGAAACCACATATCAACATTAAATCTACAATATACTACATCACATTTATATTATACTACAAAATATTATCATAAACATTTACAATACAACATATTACCATAAATCAAGCCAGTAGCAAAACCTTCCCTGAGCTCATGGGAGTGAACGCAGGAGGAGGTTCTAATATGTCACTCATCTGCAATGGGTCTTCCAATCTTTTATTCAAACGAGTGAGGTTCTATCCTAAACTAATATAACAGGATACCCAGTCAATATTTCTGAGCCTAATATAAAAGTGGCTATCTTGGTAAAATATTAGTTGACTTGTAGAATTAGTAAAAAAGAATGTAAACCAAAATTGTTATTTGTTTTATTAAAGGCCTAGTTGTCATAACAATAACTATATGAATTAAATAAAACTTAATTTTCAAATATTTCTCTGGATTTTAAATGACAATTAAAAAGATTTGGAAACTTCTTTAAACTTACTGTCCCCCATTACTGATAGAGCTTTTTAAAAATAATTTGCCAAGATACAATTTGAATCTCAAACCTGAATGAGCGACAAGAAAATATGGTGGCCCAAAACTTAACCTGTAGAAAGAATACAAGCTGAGGCTGAGGAGATGGAGTGGCGGCTGCTGCAGCTAAACAAATGATGCCAGGGCAGAAAAAAGCAACCTATGCACTTAGTCATTCTTTTTCCTTTCATGTAAAAGTTGCTGGTCTTGTGATTGTTGGGCATGTCCAACCTTATTCTGAAAATGAAAACTGGGCTCTAGCCGTCCTTGTATATGTCACAGCTACATTCCATATGACATTTCAGAGAAAGCATATACAGAATTAGCCATGTCTCCATGATGTGCAGTCTGGGCCACAGCTGGCTGAGGTGCTATGGAAAATATTTAGCAAAGCTGAAGCACAGGCAGACAAATAGTCTATTTCTTACTGTCATTCAAAGATGCTTCCCAGTGGAAACTCAGTTTCCATCTTCACTCTCAGACTGGATGAGTTGGCTAGTCCTTGTATCTAAGAGGTTTAAGTACCAGTCACCAGCCTGCTTGGTGGGCAGTACATCATTAACCTTATCAGGACTTTGTTTGGGATATTTAAGGCTACCAGGTAATGAAGTATTTTCTAACCTGCTTCAGCTGGATTTCCACACTGCCATTGCAACATAGAACATCACTTTTCAACAAGAGGGCCACCTTCTGAATTAGAATCTTACAAATGTTATTATTTCCTGTTTGTTCAACTGCCGTGCTAGAGCAAGGGTCTCAAACTCACAGCCCGCAGGCTGCATGTGGCCTGTAAAATTATTTCCTGATGTACGCAATGACACTATTGTTATCGATATTTGCAATATTGTTGTATGAAAACATTCCAGTGGTGCAGCCCTTTGGCTAAAGCACTAGTCTTCATGTCGCCCTCATGGTAATTTGAGTTTGAGACCCCTGTGCTAGAGGATCCAGTCAAGATAATGTCTTCAAGAAAGAAAGAAAGGAAGAAACCCTTTCCTCTTTGGACTTTCTAAACAGCTGCAATATAGAATTAATTATAAGTTTTTCTGCATACTTGTCTTGAAAGTGAAACCTTTATTACTGAATGGTATTTTCACATGGTAGTCATGTTTTACTGAACTAGACTAACAAGGCTGCCCCTTTGGAACGTATCACAGATGAACACTCTTACTCAGACATTTCAGAATTTCTTTTCTACATCTATTATAATAGGATAACCACATTACCATCTTCACAGTCACAAAAATCACACCTTTAACTTTCTATTCACAGTCAGGATTCAGTTATATTTGATAAAAGTCAAGCTCAGTCTATTCTGCCTCAGGCTCCAGACTGGTCTTGGAGCCACAGACAATAGTGGAAGGAAACAATCCAACTATTATTGATTATCTGACAGTAAGCAAGCTGTAAAAATGCTAATTAGCTTGTATTTAAAAAATTTGATTGAACAATTTTAACTTTTTTTGTTTGTTTGTTTGCTTTTGTTTTAGTGCTTACAGAGAGAGAGAGATATATACACACAATTTCAGGGATTTCAAACAGACAAAGAAGTCAAATAGACAATAGCCCAGGACAGGACTGAAAGTTTTCTGAACTTTTGAACTGAGGACTTGGGGAATACTTATTTTGAACCACACAGCAATAGATTTCTTCAAGTTTGTAGGGTATGAATGATTTATTACTATAAAGATTTCCATTAGGGTTCCATCAGCAGTGCCTCATTGCTGGGAATAATACATGAGGGGGAAAATGGAGTTTTTAACCTTTACTCCAGAGAAACATTGCTTTTCAGGATTACTTGAGTAACGAAGACTAAGAAGAAATGTTAAGGTTTTTAGAACATAGTCCTTTTGATGTCTTACCATACTCTTCTCATTATTGCACATTTCTGAAAGAAAGTAATCTCAGTTTGGAAAATGAATATACTTCCAGGCAAAGTCTGCTTGGTAATCAAATTGTGATTGTTTCAAGGGATGCTAAGCATGGCAAAAGTTCCCCAGGGGCTAGTACAGAAGCTTACTATATGCTATTTACTTAATATTTAATACTGAGTTTGTATGGTTTTCAATAGCAGATTTCCTTAACTGTTTTCCTAATAGCATTGTAAATTATTAAAACAGAAATCATTTTTATAATTTAAATTATTGCTCACTATTTTTGCTGCTATGCTTATTTATTATTAAATTTATATTATCATGGTGCCTAGAGGCCTTCCAGTATCAGGATCCCATTGTGCTATGTAGTGTACTGTATTGTCGTTTTAAGACAATGTCTTATCCAAGAGTTTACCACTACTTATAATGCAAGGGTAACTTGAAGGACTGGAGCCTAAGACAAGTGAAGTACGAAAGAAGAGTAAAGTAAGTGGCGTCTATTTCTATTCCGCAAAAACAACGAGAATCAGATTTATGCATCTGATGAAGTGGGTTGGAGCATACGAAAGCTTATGCTTATGCCTGAAGAAATCTGTTAGTCTTTCAGGTGCCACAGGACTCTTGTTGTTTTTGCTGTACACAGACTAACACAGCTACCCCTCTGGAAATTTTGATCTGCCTTTCAACTCATTATTAATTGACTGATTTTTTAATAGATTTTGGGGGAAACAAAAGTATTGTGTTTTAACCATTGAATTTCTTGTAATCTGCATTCAATGTCAGGAAAAGCCTCATGCTAAAACTTAAAAAGTACGATGTCCGGAAATGTCAGACCTTTATTTATACACTGAATAAACCCCACCAGCACACTGATCAGATCCTAACAATTCTGCCTCAGATACTCACATATGTATATATATTAAAAAAAAACCTTTGCATCAACTATTTGGACCTATCAGTATATAAAAACAATGCACCATATATTTTTATTTTACCTATATGTAACAATATCACATGTAAAACCTGAATATGTAATTCTTTTACCTGTATATTTGCAGGTTTGTTTAAAAACACAAGGGATAAAATCCTGGACCTACTGAAATCAAGGAGAGCTCTTCCATTGATTTCAGGGACAATGATTTGATCCAAACATTTCTGACAGTAAAATTAATTCAGAAAGCTGTAGAGTAACATGGAACAGGTTAAATACAAGTATTATCTTCTTGCTCTTGTCTACATTTAATTTGATCTGCCATTTTTTTGGCTCAGTTATTTAATTATGTCAATTCCTCCCTATGTACTAATAAAACTACCTATTCTTTCCTGTTGTCAGAAAATGTTCCATCATGCAATTCACTGCTAGTTCAGATTATTAATAAATACTCTGAATAACAATCTTGGCTATACTATTTCACTGGGCATCTGACTATTAACTTCTTTTTATGTGGAGGCCTTCACATTTATCTGAGCTCTGTTTCCTGTATCTCAACCTGATTTTAATTCATGAGAGAATTTTTGGAAGTTTATCTCACACCAATAATTTTGCATTATTTATTATTTTACACTATCTTTCAAAACAAAATTGAAAGGCAAATTTATTTCTTACTAAAGCTTCAGCAAATTCCCAAAGGAGTAAGAAATGGTTAGACTCACAGGATGGATTAATTCTTTGCTGGGAGAGAAATGAGTAGCTTGGATACAGGCTACTGTATTCCTACTTTAGTTTATTGACAACCATATAGCGTCTTCAGGCATGTCTACATAAACACATGTGATGCACACTAGAGAATTTTTAGTGCATGTCAGCAGGGTCCACATAGACGGCTAACAGGTGGTATACTTGAACACCATAGATACAGATATGAGCTTGCATAGTAAATGTTCATGTAGCCATGTCTTTGAATAGGAAAGTTAGGTTTTTTTCTAGCATGAAAATTATTCTGAGGTAACTAAATCCATTTAGAAAGAGATTTTGTTAAATCAGTACAGCAGCCTTGTAGTTAATCTTATTTTGGTTTATAAGGGCCTTATATGCATATTTACATACAAAATATCAAAAGAACATGAAGATTGCAAAGTCAAGTATACAAAAGTGATGAAATGCCAGAATTAAGATTGTCTTAATTCATCCCTCTTGTGCGTATGCTTTATGATGCATCCTTTAATTACATGATCACATCTTATTTTTTCCACAAGACCCTGGCCTCATTCAAAGCACAGGGTAGATGTTGCTCTCTAATAACATCTATTCAATATTTTGTTTTATCCTAATTGTTCAGTGTCTTATTTACTGCACAATTTCAAACGGCTCTGAAGACAGAATAAAATAATTTCCTCTATGACATTCATCACTTTAGTACATGCGTGCTTCACAACCACCCTATAAAATGAGGAGGTGGTATAATACCCATTTTATGTAATGAAGGCACAGAGAGATTAAGGTCAAACATTTCCACTAATTCTGGGTACCCAATCTGAGACAACTAGGACCTGATTTTTCTAAGTACTTGGCATTATAAAACACTTCATATGTTCCTGATATGTTTTCAAAAACTCCTTGCTGTTCTAAATTCTGATACCTGTAGATTTCAATTTATGTCCCTTTGCTTCTCTTATCCATTGTCTACAAATCCTGGCTTCTGCTGTGAGTTCACTCCAATCAACCCCGTTTCTTTCATTTGTTCTTTTTTATAGCTGTTATCACTTCAGTTCTAAACCAGGTAGCACAGCCCTTTTACTCAGTTGCAGGATTGTGGATTTTGGGGCATCTAATAAGATGTTCCTAAATGATTCCCAATTACCATTCATATTTTTCTGATCAAATCTTTCTCCCAGCTGATTTGACTCAATTGATTTCATTCAACTTTAGTTCAAGCAATTAAATTATATATTGCTGTTCTGGACTTTCTTCCGCTTCAAATGTGATCAAGTCATGATCACTTGTTCCTCAGATACCATAAATTTTTAGTTATGTGATCCATTTCTCGTTATCTGTTAGGACTAGATCTAACAAAGAGTTCCTCTGTATTGACTGCAACCCTTTTTCAGTTAGGGAATTGTCATCTCTAATGTTTAGAAATTCGAAGGATGATGTAGTAATGGCAACTGAAGCCCTCCAGCATGTCACCCAAACTGACTACAGTATATCTACATTCTAGAGGGGCCCTGGAAGTCAACTTAACAAGGTCGAATTTAAGTCAACCTTGTTAAGTCGACTTCAGGGTATGTCTGTGTAGACAGAGAACAGACATACCCAAGGTGCCGCTCCTCCTACCCTGCTCCCTAGTCTGGATTGGGTACCCTGAGCCCAATGGGCTCCAGAGCCCAATCCTGATGGGGCTGTGAAATTGACCAGGTTGTGGAGCTGCCTGCCAAGGGCGCAGGATCCGACATCATCCCTGGCTGCCTTCAAGCAGCCAGAGGCGCAGGATCCAACATCTCCCCTGGCTCCCTGCAAGCAGCAGGGGCATAGGATCCGACACCACCCCTGGCTGCCTTCCAGCAATGTTGGGACCCGCGTCCCTGGCTGCTTGCAGGCAGACAGGGGCAATGTCGGGATCCACACAGGCAGCCAGGAGCAATGTCGGATCCCACGTGCGGGCAGCCAGGAGCGATATCGGATTCTGTGCCCCTGGCTGCTTGCAGCGAGGAGCTGGCAGCCAATCCATCCCAGCTCCTCACTGCACAGCTGGAGCCAGATCAGGCTCCCTGGCCAGATCAGACCCCAGCCCCATCATGCTCAGGGGCAGGGGGGGGCTGCCCTGTAAAGTTGGTTTAAAGCTTAAGCTGACTTACAGGGCGGAAGTTATTAAGTCAACTTAAGCACTTGCTTAAGTCGACTTAATGATTTCTAAATACAGACAGGGCTTTTTTTCTGTCGACTTAAGAGCCCTTAAATCAACTTAAAGCCCCAGTGTAGACATACCCGTTGAAAGTAGCAGCATTAGTGGTGCAGACAGAAGCTGTCTGCTTTATTTCTCTTGGCTTTTTTTATTAGTATGATAGTGAATTTATTACTGCTCTCAAAACAGGAGAGTCATTCTACATAAAACAGGAACACTGAAGAGAAGAAAAGAAACAGGAGTCTTTTATTCAATGTTGGAGGAAGTGTTTGAGATCTCTCTTTAACCTTACATCACATTTTTTTTTTTTATTTACAGTATTTTGCTTAGCTTAATGTTGGGCTTGAATTGAAGAAGGTCATACTAAACAATGTCCTCTCATGCATACAATCATAGAAACTGGAAGGGTCCATGAGAGGTCATCAAGTCCACTCCCCTGCATTCATGGCCAGAACAAATACCCTCTTAAACCATCACAAAGGCAGGACAAAACTCATCACCTTCAAATGTACCCATTAATTAACCCTGTTTGTCTATTTAAACTATGAACTCTTGGAGTTAAAGAGTGTCTCTTGCTATGTTTCTGCAGTACCTAGCACAAGGGAACCTCAAACTTTGTTGGGACCTGTCAGCTCTACTGTAGTAAACCCTTTACAGAACCCCAGAGAGGATTTTTTTAATATTGATTCTGAGAGTCAGTCACTCTCTTTTGTTGACATTTTACTCTTTCTCAGAGCAAGAAGTTCACTAACGGCAACTGTTTATAAATTAAGCTATCACAAAGTGTTTTAGTTTTAAAAGTAAATGGTTCCATAAAATTATATTTTCAGTAGTAGAGATGGGGAATTCCTGTTGATTAAAATCAGCTTTGTGAAAAATAAATGTAACCCTCTTCCTTTTCTCCCTGGGTTACTTGGGAGCAGGCAACACTCACCTGTGCACAGGTGCCTCAGTTTGATACAAAGAGATCCTGAGCTTCCCAGTGTTGATGTTGGGAATGTGGGAATCCTCTATCCACTCTTCTGCTGCAGTCCCTTTACTTTACAGGAAATTAAGCTTGGCAGTGCCTCCACCTGGCTG
This sequence comes from Podocnemis expansa, assembly GCA_007922195.1. NCBI lineage: Eukaryota > Metazoa > Chordata > Testudines > Podocnemididae > Podocnemis > Podocnemis expansa. Next base: position 2,582,551 of record ML681981.1, on the reverse strand, counting down.
GGTCTGGTACATGCTCAGTGGCATGCCTTGGGAGCCTCCAGGACTAAATCCATGGGCTAAGAATAACCTGTGGAATGGGTCTAATCATAGAATCATAGAATCCTAGGGTTGGAAGGGACCTCATAGGTCATCTAGTCCAACCCCCTGCCAGAGGCAGGGCCACTCCCACTAAACCATCCCAGTCATGGTTTTGTTCAGCCGGGCCTTAAACACCTCCAAAGACGGAGACTCCACCACCTCCCTTGGCAGCTCATTCCAATGCTTCACCACTCGCCTAGTAAAATAGTTCTAATATCCAGCCTCGACCTCCCTAACTGCAACTTGAGACCATTGCTCCTTGTTCTGTCCTCTGTTACCACCGAGAACAGTCGAGCTCCATCTTCCTTAGAGCATCCCTTCAAACTTACTAATTATATATATAATACATTCATAGTGCTTAATTGCATGTAACAAACCTTTACTTAACAAAGAAACTTATAACAGGATGGAACTGAATATTACTACTAATTTAAATACGCAGAGGCCAGTAAATAAATCAGTGAGCAGATACAGAATACAGTTTACAGGAACTAATCTAACTAGCATGTTCACAGCCCTTTTTCCAACTCAGAGGGCACACTTCCCAGAGTTCAGAACCCCAACCACTTGCTTGCGTGGGCGCGCTTGGAGGGTCAATGAAGGAGACAAGGCAGCACGCTGATGGTCCAGTGTATCCGCTCAGAACTACGCTGCAGATCCGTAGTGAGCTCAACCACTGGTTTGTAGTCCTGGCCCTGGTTCAAGGGGATTGCCCTGCTGCCTCCCCTCAGGCCCAGTCAGTCTCTCAGCAGACTCTCTTGCTTTACAAATCCTGCTCCAAATTGGAGGAGGGAGACAGACACTCACACCCTTACTGCAAATCTAGCTCAGCCAGTTCTAGGCTCAGACCCTGCTTTGGGGCTGAGTAAGCCACCAACCTCTGAAGCTCCCTGCTTGAGTGAGCCTCCAGCAGTCTCAAGAACCCCAGGAGCACTCACAGCAGCTTCCAGATTCAGACATGTGTGTCTCTCTCTCTCCAGGCTCCTTTGCCCCCCTCTGCTTCCTGGGTGATAGCCAGGGTCCACCCCAAGGGATCATGGGAGTTGTAGTCCCTCAGTGGAAACTAACAGCACATAGGAACTGCTTAAATGTTAACCTCCTACTTGATTTCAGAGGCCCCTAAAGTACAGGGTGCCTACATAAAATTAATTTAAGGGCATATAATAGTCTCTGTAGTAAGTTGCATAAAGAAAGGTGAAAGTTATGGCTCTATCTGGCTTCTTTATGAAACCAGTGGACTAATCCATCCACTTCAGAAAAAGAACCAGGCTGATCAGATTTGATTTGTGTGTGTTGGTGGGCAGGTGTGGTTTCTTTCCTTGTACATAAATTACTCAGGATACAGGCAGAAGAGTTTGCCTGGAAGAGATTTCAGCAAATTATCTTGCTTTTTGTATTATTACATATATTAATTTTATTTTATGTCTATGATTCTACCTGATGAAGACGTGCCCAGAATTTGCTTGCACATCTCTGCTTCACTTTTATTGATCGAACAGACTCTTGTAATGCAGCTGATTCAAGGATCGTATACCTTTGAAGTGAAAGAGAGACATTAAGTATTCAGTAAGTGAAAACTGTAAATATGAATGAGTTTACACTGAATTTTTGTTTGGTTGTTTTTTTCATAAAATCCTTTGCTACAGATTCTTTTTCTTGACACACTGTTGTCTCACTGGTCTTAAAATGAGACCTGCAAGTGCTTTGATGCATGAGTCTTGACAATGTCTCAAACAATTTATTTGCTGGAGGCATCTTTAAAAGCAGATTTTGTCTCCCTCAGGGAACTGATGGGCAGGATCCCT
>ML681981.1:2550729-2580268 GCA_007922195.1 Podocnemis expansa | reverse complement strand
GACTAGATGACCTCGAGGGGTCCCTTCCAACCCTATGATTCTATGATCTTCATATCCTCTACTAAGATAAATCTCATGTATTGATGAAATGTACCTTACTAAAGCACAGAACATATCCTTATGCCAGTGCTTCCCAACCTGTGACTCACAGGGGCTTTCAAAGCCTCTCATGGCTCCCCTCCTGCTGACTGCAGAAGGGACGCACTGCCTAAGGACTCAGAACAGGACTAAAAGACGGGTGCAGGTTCCTGCTGCAGAGATAGGGAGGGGAGATCAGTGCTCCCCTCCACCTGTCTGTAACAGGGAGCACAGCAAAATGCTCCACATAGTTGCATAGGGGCTGGGGTGCCTGCTGGTGCCAGGGGGAGGGGAGACTGATCTTCTGTCCCCCTGGTTGCAGAAGGGAGCCTCTGCCTAGAGATCCAGATGGTATGCACAGGGCTCCAGGATGCATGCATTTTTCCTGCTGCAGCCAGGGAGACGGAAGACCAGTGAGGAGGCAGCCTCCTTGCTGAACTCCTTCTGTTCAGCTGCAGGGGTAGGGAGTCTGCTGGTAGATACTGTTGCCCCTCAGGATTGTAAAAATTATATCTGTGGCCCTTGAGCCAAAAAACTTGGGAATCACTGCCTTATGCCATGTACTGGAAAGGCATTCTTAAGACTAATTTTCCATCATTTTCCCAGTGGTAGAATCATAACATCGTTAGATCATGTCCTGACCCATCACAACTCTAGGTCTTTGTCTCACTGATAAAAATCAGTGCAGTACTTAAGCATAGACTGAAAAAAAAAAAAAAAGTATCCCCTACCCACCATCCACCCTCAACTTTTTCTTTTTTTAAACAATTCTGTTCCCTTCACTCTATCAAATAAGAAGCTGATTGGGCTACTCGTATGACTAGTCGGGACTATCCATCACCTTCCATAGCATATGGCAGGGCAGACTAAAACCTGAATTATGCAACTTTGGTCATACTTTGTATGGATCTTCCTTTAATTCTTTGACTTCAGTCAGAATTTTAACCAGTAATATAAAATTTGCTTCAACATAGGACGCACATGCAAGCCCCTGTGTAATATTAAGGCCTTTGTAAGTCACAAGACACCTGCATAAGGGGTATTCACTTGGTGCATATGACCTTGCATAGACCCTCTGAATCTTGCCAACACTGATTAAATATTAATTTGAATTGCAGGTGAATGAATATTAGATAATCATAAAATTTAGTCTAGATAATTTTTAACAGATTTACAGATGAGAATTGTGTTTTCAATAGAAATTATTTGGTTCCAAGCAGAGTTATTAGCTCATGTGAATTACAAATATGAAGTCCTGAAAATTCAAACCAGACAATCCGCAACCACTAAATTGCACTTCAGGTTTCAGGTGCACACAAATATGAAACTCATTTAAAGCTGTGAGCCTAGCATGAATTCAACAGCAGATCATAAATCAGCCCAGGCTCATTTAAAAACAGGACCTGGACTTGCTTGAAAAAGATCACAAGCCTTTTAATGACCTGGAGCTGGGTTATGAGTTTGTAACAAAATCTAAAGCCAGATGAGTTTCATGTGTTTCCAGTTCTTGTGATGAAAATTTTATACAGCTCCAATTCCCAAGTTTTGACTGAATTAAACATAGGACTGAATAATATAAAATGCTGTCCAGGTTTTAAAGATATTCCAAAAAGGGTTTGAGGGCTCCCAGCTCCATTTTGGGGGAACCCATTGTTCATTTAGCATTTTGTTTCTCTATTATTCCTTCTTTTTGCGTTCCATTTTTCACTGTTAATGATTGTGGCATGCTTCTCCCAGCTACCAAGATAGATGAACAGCAGTATCTCCAGTAAGGCAGCTCTGTGACTCATGTAGTAAACTGCCACCCCCCATTTGTCCCCCAAAGCATTACCTCCACATCCATTTTCTACAAACTCAAGAAGCAACAAACCAAAGGCTGTAGCTGAACCAGTGCTTCCCAAACAGGGAAGAGGTGGGAAATGGAACAAGGGGAAAGGCTACACACAGCACTTAAAAAGTAGTCTAACCCCCAGACAGAGATTAGTTCAAATGAACTGCAGTATTTTCAAATATCAATTAGATTTTTATCTGAAGATGGTTTTACAGACTTGTGATGCACTATGTGGGGAGACCAGTCTTAAGTGTGACCTCTACCTAGGTTCAGGGGAATCAGTCATATTTCAAAGACACAGGGGGAGTTGAGCTCACATTTCACGTGATCTTGGAAGTAACTGAAAATAGTACTGACTAGGAAGTCTTATCATGTCCCTAATCAGTTTCCTTAAACAGGTTGGCAGTTTTGCATATTTCATTCCTATCATTGCTGAAGAGGTAATTACAGCAGGAAAAAGGAAATTAAGATATAATGTCAATCCAAAGTGAAAAGAATGCACAAAAACAAGTAGCAATTTGATCATGAAAACTTAGCCTGGTTTGAGTGTCCTTTTGAAAATTTGGCTCGCTGCATTAAAATAATCTATTTTCAGATAAGATATTTTAAAACTAGCTTTATTAGTTTTGACTGATTATTGAAAGCTCAAAAATGTTATTATTTGACTTCTTCATGATGAAAATATATTTCAGTATAATAAGTCTTTCTATTTCATACACATTAACTTTTAAGGAACTTCTTATGAGACAGTTGGAAAACTTCTGATATCCTAAGAATACATTTACATCAGGCCACTAACTGTTTCAGTAACACATGCACTCTAGCTGTGCTTCAGTATTGGCTTATTGATTTGAATTACTTTCTAACCTTTCCTCTCTCCACACTAATATCAGTTATAAAGGTTCTAGTGTTAATCCAAACCAAAAACTCTCCAACTAATAGTATTATAGTTAATAGTATTTTTCTTACATAATTTTTGCAACATTTTTCTTTATCTTCATTTAGCTAGTAAATTAAGTGTTTTTGGCTGGGATATTGAGAAACAGGGATCAGTTCTCCAAGATCCAGATTTAAATTAGATCTCACTTGTCAAAGAATCTGATAGGCTTTTTAAAATTTCCTGTAGTTGGAATAAGTAATAAAGGAAACTCAACTTCTTAATTTTGGATGAATTTGCTATTTTTAAATCAATTTTAATTATATCAAACCACAGTAGCATATTCTTATAATGTAAATGATATAGATTAAAGAAAAAAGAAAGTGGAACTGACTTATGTGAAAGAACTTAACACACTTACACATAGATAAGCCTGGTGCCTGACGACATTTGTTTTCCTATAGTCCACAAACAAGTGTGCTTTTTTTTTTTAATGTAATTTTCTTTCATGTAATTTCCAAGCACATTTCTCCAACCTGACATTTAATCATATCTGAACCAGTCTATGGGTGACAATAGCTACTCTAATCTCCATTACAATATATCAACATTCTTCTGGAATAGCAATACTGAAAAATTATGAGACAGCCATTTAAACATTACAAATCAATGTTCATATAAGGATGAAATAGTCATAGTAAGGATAAAAATGGCAGGTTCACTGGGTCACTTTGGAAACTACTGTTATGATCTTAGTCCACTTAAAATTAAAATATCTAAAATTGTCATGAATTGTGTATATAAAATGCTTCCTTTCTATTTATAACTATTATATTGAAAGATGCATTGGAATTTTAAATATATTGGAGGTTTTTACCTCTAGTATCAAACTCTGTGAAGGGAATTAAGATTAATGAGATGCTAAAAAGCTATGTTAATTCAATATTAAGGTTAAGAATTTAAATGAATAAAAGTCCATAAGTTAAACATGAATTACAAAGATTTGGGGGCTGAGGGTTATTTTAGTCAGTTAATCTCTTGCCACTCCCACAAAATGTCTGCTTGCAAGAGCTTTTTAAGAAAGTATATAGATATATACAGATAGTTCTAAAATGTCTTTAGGGCTGTATATTTTTAAAAACCTGACAATAATTGCATTCTTAATATCCTGAGAAATGTGATCTGCATTTCCAGGTTTCTATATGACACTACTTGATATCTCACTTATCATAAATGCAGATTGAAAGTGCCATTCTATCTAAATCCTCATTTAATTCCTACCTTTAAATGCTTCCTTTTGAGGTAAAATATTAATGGAGTTTATAATATAAATGCAGATGCAAATTTTATATCTGGCCTTAAACTTTGAACCACCAAACTCAACTTGCTCTGTCTCTGCTTACAGAGTGTTCACAAGAGCAGGGCTGGTGCTTCCAAAGAGGTGAGCTAGGCAGTCACCTAAGTTACCAAAAATTAGGGGGCACCAAGGGCTGGGCTGGGGCTGCTGCACTCCCCACCTGTGACCAGACCCCTGCCCATGGTGCAGCTCCTCAGCTGGAGCTGGACTCCGGCCCACGGCTGGATCCTCTGGTGGAGAGGCCACTTGGGGGATGCTAAAATCCCTGTAGGCCTAATGTGGCAAAAACCCTTGGGCCAGCCCTGCAAAAGAGCAAAAGAATTTAGCTCCAGGGTGATATATTTTCACTGCGGTGTGCAGAAAATTACACAAACATTGTGTGTGCCATGGGCAGCACGTGACTCCTGCCTTTGGTGAGGCTGAGGCGGAGCACCACTCGGACTGTGGTGCTGCCCACTGCTTTGCCTCCTCCCCTAACTTTTCCCCCTCTGTTTGCCATGCAGGGGAGAAGATGAAGGAATGAGAGCAGTGGGTGGAAGGGTGGGCACAGAGGCATGAATGGCAGGTGGGGCAACCACAGGGGAGGAGGAGGAGTGGAACATGGGGTCAAGTGGCAGAGCAGGAACTTCCACTGGCAGCTGTTTGAGGAGGCTTAGTCTCTCACAGCCTATTATACCCCCACCTATGGATTGTGAATATGTATGTACATCACTCTAATGTTATAACCCTAAGCTCAGAACACAAAGGAGAGTCAAGGAGACAATGTTGACAAAGCGCCTCCTTGAAGATACTTCAGTGGCATTTAACTTGTGAAACTTTGAGGCAGGGTTAGCAACTTGGCTGCATGCACGACAAAGCAAAACTTTCCCTCTTAACTTATTGTCTGTTTTGCTCAGGTTAAAAGACATTTAGCTGTTAAGGAACAATACACCAAATCTTAAACTTCCAGTAGGCAATAAAACTGTGATGGGATGTGAGTTATGGCTTAATAATTCAGGCCAGATGCAGTGTTCAGTGTGAAGGTGAAGACTAAGTGATCTCTTTTCAATTAGGAAGGAATTATTATGCCAGTATTCCAGCTCCTGAGTGTTGGTGTGCCTATCAAAAATGCTTTTATTCAGCGTAAAGACTCCATACAGTCCCCTCACAAAAAAAAAAAAAAACACCACAACTAAAAACTTTTTGCTTTTCTCTAATGTTACATATTTTTCTATGCAGGCTTAGATAGAGGTGTTGAAAGGATTCATTAATGTTTGTAAATCACTTTGAAAATATAAAGCATTCTGTAAATGCTAAGTGTTATTTTCATGAATAAAATTATGTACCCCTTTTTTTCTGTATTTAGCAGAAAAAGTAATACCAATACGGTAGTTTATATTAATTTATCTTGTTCTAGGTAAAGTCTTGAATTCAGTTGTCTTTGCAGCAGCTACCGTGAAAAAGCATCTCTTATAAGCATAGTTAGTAATATACAGGAGGATAATGCTCACTATCAAGAAAAATTATTTAATTTTATTTCTATTTACTTTTTCTTTTAAAATAATAATCCTGAAGCTTAAAATATTGGTTCCTTGGCAATTAAAAAAAAAACAAAACAGCTGGGTTTGGCCAGTCAGCATCTGTCTCAGTGAAAGCTGTCTGATATACTGGGCACTGTTAGAGACAAGGTAGTGGAAGGCAATCTCTTTTATTGAGCCAACTTCTGTCAGTGAGAGAGAGAAGTTTGAAAAGTACTAAGAGTGTGGCTACATTGGTAGCAGCAAATTCACTGCTATCAAATCAACTTATCTGAGTTTTGAATATTGAGAGGAAGTGAAGACCTGCTCAATTGATCAGGAAGCCAATTTAATAAAACCACCTCTCCAAAAAGTGTAGCGCTGCATCAGCAGGTATACTTTCCCCATTGGCACAGTGCAGTGGAGATGGCATGCTAAATGGAACTTATGAAGTCAACAGGAGTTATGCAAACTGCTCTCTATAACTTGTGTAACTCCTGTTGACTGCTTTCCAGCAATGTAGATCAGCCATAAGTGTCACAGCTAAACACAAGATTGAACAGATAGTTTTTAGCATAACTAGTTAGCACATATTCTAAGAAAGTGGTTCTCAACCTTTTGCAGGTCATGACACAGTTGGTGATGTAGCGCAACCCCATAGGACACACCAGCCCACCTCCCCCAGGCCAAATCCAGCCATTTTCCTGGCTCTCCATGACACATTTACCATTGTGTGGAGACACAGTAATGTGCCCCGACACGGTGGTTGAGCACCACTGTTCTAAGGGACAAAAGGAAAGCATTACTAGCTAGTTATAGATTGTTGTAATAAGCCATAAATCCAGTGTCTTTGCCACCATATCTTTTAGTGTCTAGCAAAGTTATGAACTCATCAGCCTGATCTTTTGAAAGCACTGGGCAGATTTCCTTTGAGGCAGAGAACTGAGAGGTCATAGACAGAATGATCACTTTGTGAGGTGTTTATCCACAGGTGATAGGGGATTTTTATCTTATAATTTTCCTGAGGGAATTCATTTGCAAGCATAGTGACTGTCTAGTTTTGCTTGAAACCAGCTATAGCTTGAAAGCCTGCCCCTCTCCCCAACAGAAGTTGGTGGAATAAAAGAAATTACCTCATCCACCTTGTCCTTCTTATATCTTGGGACCAACATGGCTAGAACAATAATTGAGTATTGTTAGACATTCCCGGCAGAGGAGGAATCTGGGAATGACATTGTGACTTGTAGGCATTAACAGTGATGGAAGGAAGAGTTAAATGACCCAAAGACATAAGTATGTACCAAAGGGAACAGACTGATAAACACCTTTTCAAAAATAGTTCAGACTTGTTAATGTGAAAAACTGTACGTGCAGGCGTAAGTGTTCACCTAGATCTAATACAATATATTTATAAACTGGAGGAAGAAGCCAATGAAACTAGTCTATGTAGTCTGATTTTTTTAATGAACTTAATAGAAACTTATGATGCATCAAGCACACCTTTGAACAAAAATTATTTTATAATCTGTACAATGAATTTGATAAAGGAAACATATTGCATTTTAAGCATTTTGATTAAATTCTCTATGTTGTTTTGGGGAAATGAACAAAAACTAAACATATGAAGAGATTCTAAAACATTATTGGTATTTGATCAGTCAATAGGATCTTCTATGCTTTTAAATTGGAGCAGCTGTATTCATCAGCACCCAATTTAAAGCAAGAGCTAGTGGAAGTACTTTTCTAACAAACAAATTGTCAAGGATTCAAAAATGGAATCTGTATTTAAGATGGGAATAGGAGCATTTTCATCAGAAGGTGGACAGATCTTCTCTGAAGGCAAGAATGAGTCATAGAAGAGACTCAATCCCTTTAAAATGGTTCCTTTTCAAGGGCAACATACTTCAGTTCTGTGGGAAAAGCCTGAATAAGAGGCAGCCAACTCAGCAAATTTCTATTCACACCATTTCTTCCAAATCATTCTGGTGGGCTGTCCAGAGCTTTTAGTCCAAAGTCACAGATGGCCTGGTATCTGCACTGATCTTGGTCACTCACAGAGAACAGGTACATCCATTTAAAAGGTCAGATGACCTTATCTATTATGCTTTATGGTTCTTGTTGGTGGGTGCACAGGCCAGACCTGGAACATTTTCAGCCATAAAAGAAAGTGCAACCAGAAATCACTTCCAGGCAGATTTCAGCTATAAATCAATGCAAACTAGGGGAGCATGCCACAAAGCAGCTATTTTCTATCTCCATCCTCAACCATCCCTACTACAAAGCTGATATTATACATGGAATGGCATCAGTGAGGCTTCTGCAGTATCTAAAACTAAAGTAGGATGCAGCATCCACTCCTATGCAGCTGTGGTCCTGGTCTTCAGTGTGCCTCTCATTGCTAACCTCCACGCAACACAGCTGAAGGGCATACATGGTTATTCAAAAGGAATAATACGTCCTTGTGCTTGTCTGTGCTGTATATAGAATAGAGCAGCAGGTGCAGTAAAGCTGAATCAACTATTGGTATATGGGAAAACTTTAAGGATAAAAACAGTTGTGGGAATGTTCAATACCTCAGCTAAATAATGGTAAGAATATTTTTATAATGTATATAAAGACCTTGAAGAACAGTTTATACATCAACTCAAACATCTCTGATGCGAACAGAGAAGCAATCAATCACTTGTTTACAAGTCAGAAAGATCAGAGTATCACCCCTCTCTTGTATGATGTATTTCAAAAAGCCATCTCAAACCTGCCAGGAAATGTTTGTTTTTTTTTTTTTTTAATACTGTAGGCATACACAACTGCTGCATAGTGTTTTACACTTTGAGGGCACATCATCTTCATAAGTCCTGATGGTTGCTGGGCATGTGAAGAGACAGAACTATTACCAGCATTAGCTCTGGTCTTGATATCAAAATATCTTTAAGAAGCCCAAGTAATACATCACTTACAACCATGCACTTCATCTACAATGAGAACTCCATAGTCTTCATCCCCTGGTCAATGTGGCTATGTAATCAGAATCCAGGAGGCTACCCAGGTCCTTTGGGCATCATGACTAACGTTAGGCACAGCAAATTTTAACAGGACCCAGGGTGATCCTACTCCACCCAAACCAGGGCCATGTGGAACCAGTATTCCTGGCTTTTAGTTCCTCTCACAACAGCACTCCCTCCAAGGGTGGCAGCTTTACCTCTCCCTCAGCCTCTGCAGCCAGCTGGGGGCCCCAGGTGGATCTGGCATGCTCAGGCTCCAGTGGCTTCCTGGAAGGAGCCTGTAGCATACATCTACTCTTTTAATCAGTCAACCCATATTGGCCTGGGCTGCTGTTTTTATATGCTCCCTTCACAAGGTGCATGCCCAGTAGGGGCCAGGGGTGTGATCTCCTGGGTCTAAAGTGAGTGTTAACCCTTGCTGGGCCAGTGTCAGGATGGTATACCCCATCACAGTGCTCCTACATATAATATATAGGGGGAAAAAAGCTGCATGAGCACTGTGGACTTATTCAGTTCACTTCTCTTGGCGTTGCATCTTCCTTTACTACTAGTTAGGCTAATTCACAAGGAATTTTATATCTTTCATTTTAAAGAGAAGCAAGTCAGCTGCAGAGGAAAGTAATGGTAACAATGCAGTACTAAACCTGTTATATTTTTGTACCTGTCCTTTCATCATTTTCATAACCAATCCTTTGAGAAATACAGTACCATACCCACAACATATTTTAAGGGACTCCTGTTGGTACCCATTCCAATGTCTTTTGCCTCCTCAGGCATTTTCTTCAAATGGACAAGATCAGTCCCTGAAGGGTTTTTGTTGTCGGCACATTTTTAATGCCATTCCACACTATCCTGAGATACTTAATATCTTCCCAGTAAACAGAACAAATGGTTAATGCTCACTAGAACTGGATTTTGATGAGATAGTGTTTGGATTGCAACCAACATAAGGCTCAGGACAGGGTCTGGAGTTTAAGTTCAAAGTTGACAGCACTGCAATTTCACTGGTTAATCTTAGAGGACTTTTAACAAAAGGTGAACCTCTCAGCTAATTTCATGAGATTTTGCTAACTCACTATGGGAACCTAATCTCTTCAAGTGAAGTCCTCACTGTGAGATGATCAGTCTCATTTGTCTCTGTCAGAAGACAAGTAACTCAACCTGGTCTAGAATATATTTTTATGTTGTCTCTATAACAGGTGTGGACAGACTGTGGCTCAGGAGCTGTGGGTGGCTCTTGAATGAAAAGGTACGGCTCGCAGAAGAAAGTCAGCAAATCAATTTAAAAAAGCAGCCCCAGGCTAGGAGTTTTAAACCTCCTGCCCTGAGCACCCTCAGAGCATGCTGGGGTGGGGGGAGCCCCAGCCTGTGCCTCCCCACCAGAGTGGCCAGGTAAGAGGGCCCTGGGTGGGGCTTGGCCCAGGGGAGCCAGTTTCAGGGCCTAGGGGTTTGGGAGTGCAGGGAGAAGCACGGCATGGTTGGGATTACTTTCAATTTTTGGCACAACTTACTGATGTGAAGCATTGTATTCCACAATGAAATCTGTGAAATCGAAACATCATGCAATACTTACAGATCAGCACCTGAGAGAGCTTTTATGTACAGCATTGACAAGTTACTGCCCAGATTTTAAAAAACTTGCCACTAGCCTACAGTCTTCTACATTGAGCAACAGCTAAGTTTTTACTGTATAGGCCTAGTTTTCGTGGTAACCTTAAGTAATTATTAGAATCTGACATTAGTAGGCTCAATGTTTGCCCTCTTTTTACAATAAAATTAAAGCGTGCAATGAATTTTAAACTTAGTAATTTTGTAGTAGGTAAAAGTATATGGCTATATGCCTCAGTGCGGCTCTTGAAGGTTTAATAATCGACTTGTGGGGCTCTTGAGTTCCATAAGTTTGGCCACCCCTGCTCTATAAGAAATTCTTCTGCAATTTGCAGTAAACAAACTAGCGTGACAAAGGCCGGCCAGAGGGTTTTAAAAGGATGCTTGAGAGCAGACATGTAAGCCTTAGAACAGGGGTTGGCAACCCCCAGAACCTGCACCAAAAATGGCACAGGGGCTGAGCCTGAGTGGCACATGGTGCCATTCAGGCTCCCCTGCTGACCCTGCTCTCCCCATCACTACACAGCCAGGTGGCAAGAGCTGCATGCCGCAATTCCAGGCCCCCCGCTGGCTGCGCTTCCCCACTGGGGAGCACACCCAGCAGGAACAAACAAACTGTGACACATGGGGCACCTGACCCCTGCTAGCCCCGCACCCTGCTAGGCAGGCTAGATGGGACAGGAGCGGGGTGGGGCGGCCAGCCCAGAGCCAGCTCTGACCCTGGAGCTTGAAGCTACCTGCTGGTGGGGCGAGAGCCGGTCCCTGGCAGGACCCAAAGGCTGCCCACTGGCGGGAGCAGGAGCTAGCCCTGGCCCCAAACGGGAGGCCTGGCCCCACTCCCTTTTGGCCCCACCTCTGGCACCCACTGAGGGTGTGGTGGGCAGGGCTGGCACAGGGGCTCGCAAAGGTTGCTGACCCCTGTATTAGAATGGTAAAGGCTCTCTTTCCTGCAGGCAGGGGAGGGAGGGATGATTACACTGTAATTCAGGGGTCTCAAACTCAAATCACCACGAGGGCTGCATAAGGACTAGTGCAGGGCCACATGAGGACTAGTACATCAGCCTGAGGGCAACACCACTGAAACCTTTCCATACAACAATATTGCAAATATCAGTAATGATAGTGTCATTGCAGGCCACAAGAAATAGCTTTAGGGGCTGCATGTGGACCACGAGCCATGTGCTTGAGACCCCTGGCATAGTTAGTCACACCTGGGGCCAGGCAAAGGCTGCTCCAGCCCTATTAAAAGCCCCACATGTGCTAGGAACAGGGGTTAAAAACAGAGGGAGACAAGCTGCCCAAGGCTTATAGGAGCAGGAGGAGAGGTTTTTGAGCCCCCCCCCCCAGCAGGAACGTGGTACTTTTTCCCAGGGGAGTTGCAAAGAAGGTGACTCAGGCACCAGCCTGCCAAAGAGAGACTGAGAATGCCCAGGACCAGAAGAGCACCACAACAACAGCTTGTCTGGAAGAGCCAGGGCCAGGTACTCTGGGGTCTGGGCCCCACAGACGTATGGCCTTGATCCACCAAGGCCCAGACACATGCTCTGCCCCAGAGCACAGCAGTTGAGAGATGCTGAGAGTGGGCTGGGGAAAAGAACAGGCTTGCTCTGACACCTAATTCAGTAGAGGAGACTACTGTATCCTGGTAAAGCAGGGAGGCTGCTTTGCCACAGTAGCCATTGACTCTAATATGTTGCTGGCTGTTTCACCCATTAGTTATACGGCAGTTTTTATTAGTTTGATTTCCATTGTGTTTTTGAGTTAAAAACTAAACAAGCTATTTATTATACAGATTTTAGCTTGCTTCCTTCAGTGTTGAACTCCCACATGGTCTGAAAGCACATCTTCTCAAGGAATAAAAGAAAAGGTTGTTGAAGTCACAAAATACTTCAACAACCCGTTTGCTTCAGCTTCACTGAAGAGAGCAGGAGGATCCAAACTAATTCTCCTTCAAGATGTCCAAGATGTCCACTGGAATTCTTTGGTTGATTGTTTTGAAAAGTTTATTTAGAACTCACCCATGCTCCTAAAACTGAAGAAAACTATGATAAAATAGATGGAAGTATTTTGTCAAAAATATCTTAACATTGGATTAAAGAGGAATATAAAGGATATGCTCAATATACTGAAGCCTGTATCTGCAGCCTTTAACAAACTTCAGAGAAATTGTTGCTGCATTGCTGATGCTGTCAGAATTTGGAAGACACTTGAAAAGACATTGAAGGAAGAAATAACTCAGCAGAAAGTTAAACTGCAGGCAATAAAGAAGAAAATTAATCAAACCACTAACTCTACCTCATTTTCTTGCAAGCATTCTTGACCCCAGATATACTGGTAGATGTCTAACTTCTGAAGTAGATGATGCTGTCATGTCATTGGCATCTCAAAATCACTCCTCAGTTATGCCAGTCACAATAGATTTCAGGGCTGGAATGGAACCATTTAAACAGTACAAGCATACTCATAATATTTCAAATAAAGCCACTTCCCTGAACTGGTGGAAATCAATAGCCAGACATCTTGAAACAGATGCTTCAGTTGCCAAACCAACTTTTCACAGTGGTAGCTTCCTCTGCAGGCACAGACAGAACATTTTCATCATTTGGTATTATTCACTCAAAGCTAAGATGTCAACTGGGAGTTGAAAAGGCAGCAACACTTTTATTTCTGTTTGTGTATGCATAAAAATTACAGGGGAAGAAGGGAAGATGAGAGCTAGTTGTAGAAGTTTTAAGGACAGCTCACATTTAGATGACTTGCCTGCTAAAGTTAATAATATCTGAAAATTAAAAGAAAAACTTTATAGATAGCCATCGTGTGGCAACTGAGGAGGAGATGGCTGCACTTTCAAATGTGAAACCGTTGCACAACATTTAAGATTTCGTATAATAAAATATAGGTTCTATTGTGTTTCTGCATGTGCTTTAGTTCATACCCTTCCTAATGTATTGCTGCTGCATCTGCAGCTTGACACAGGTAATGAGTATTATGTGCTTCCATCTAAATTAATAAAAATCAAGTTATCTATAAAAATTACACAAGTACACCCTCCTATATGGTTTAAAATGCTGTATTGAGCTGTAAATTGACATGTTTTAATGATCAGATTTGCACCATTGTTTAATACATGAAGAATTATCAGTGTGAAACTTGATTTATGTCAGTAATTTTCTTTTGGTGATTTAAATGGCCTTGATTTAAAACAATCCACTCTGTTCAGAAATATTGTTCCAGACTCTCAACAGACTCATTTCTGTATCAGTTATGCACAGTTCACATGTGTGAAGCTTAATTCACAATCACAAAACTTAGAGCTTTAAAAGAATTGAAATCTAAGCTTCTACAAAACAGAACAGCAACTTCAGAGATTTGTTGGTATGGTATCTGAACATATAGTGGCTGTTTCTAACCTGGCAGGGGGACAGGAAAGTCAGTCTTCCACTGATATCACTAAAAAGAAAGCAAGATCCATAATATAATGACAATTAAATAAAGATCATTCTCCTATAATCCTCTTGTGATCAACACAAGAAAATGTCTATTAGATCTAGCTTAAGTAGACAACTAAAAGATGAGAACTACAACATGAACACATTTTGGTTCACCCACAATATGTACACACATTTTCTGCTGTGCTTGGGAGGCGGGGGAATAAAAGTGTGGACTAACTGCAACTCATCACTTTATTATGGAAGCAACAAACGTGTCATACTTACAGCTGCTACACTTATTCATGTTCTAATTGAAATGAGCAAACACAGCAAACTTGTTACCCTTTTTTAGACTTCAAGAACCATGTGGAAACAGGTTTGGCATTGCTGGTCTGAAGTACATTATTTGAATTCCTGTGCCACCCTAAAACTAACATTTTTTCATTTTTATCTGTTAATCAGCTGGGTCTTCACAGTGTTATGCAATGGGATAAAAGAGCTCCATTCCTGCAGATGACAGCAGTATAACTACTCATTTATAAATCATTTGAAAATCCTTCTTGAGGTTTGAAGATGGCATAATGGTTTTAAAATTTTTAAGTCCTACTAATATTACATAAGAGGGAGGGAGCACACTGCAGTTTGCATTTGTACAGTGGCTATCACAAACAATTTCAGGTTACGGTCTCATGTTGATGGACCAGAATTTATGCTGCTTGATCTAAAAGCCTGTGAGAGAACAATGTTGTTATTTGTAACTCCCTGACAATGAGAATACATTCCTACATTTTCATGTTAACAAGGGTTGAACAAATGTGCCTTATTTCAAATTACTTGCAGACAATTTTATCACATATTTACTTAGAAAACAAATCGTAAGACAGAACAGAAAATTTAAGAAAGAAAGAAAGAAAGGATTGCAACAGATTACCATAGAACAAGGGCTTTTCTTCAAAGATCAGATCACAAATCTGCTATAAAATGGTTAAATTGTAGCTATGTCAGCTCCACAGATGCAACAAGGTTAGAGGCACAAGATGGGTGAGATAATACCTTCTATTGAATGAACTTCTGTTGGAGAGAGGGGCAAACTTTCGAGCTACAGACAGCTCAGACCTGAAGAAGAGCTCTGCATGCCTCAAAAGTTTGTCTCACTCACTAATAAATATTGGTCTATTAAAAGATATTATCTTATTCACTTTGTCTCTATAAAGTGGTAAAGTTCATTCATCAATTGTATTTTTTTATTTGCAAAGCCGATTGATGTGTATATAAAATCGGAATAAACAGCTATTAAATATATCCTAACACCCTGTCTCCTGACCAAGGCGCACATATTAGATTATACACTGGATATTGGAGCATGGAGAAGGAAAATGGGAAAAGAGAGATTGAAGGAGATAAGACAGAGGCCATAGGTAAACACATGCAGATGACAGATAGACCAGGCAGCAGGGAAACATACAGAGGAAAAGGAAACCAGGGAGCAAAAATACATGATGGGGAAAATTGGAAGAGAAAAGAACAAAACAGGAGGGAAGGGAGAATGAGTCAGATTTGAGACACTCAGTCTGATGGTTAGAGCTGTGGTCAAGAAGTGGCACCAAGGATTGACACTAGACATAGTCAGGACTGGGCTGAGAGCAGCACTGAAACTGGAGTCTGACTGCATCTCAGAACCAGGATTAGAGTGTGAGTACAAGCCAGATCAAGAGCATATTCAGAGACTGGATGGACAAAGCCAAAGTGGAGTCAGTCCAAGTTTCTGCGGTGTTTAGGAGGTGGGTACCAGAGTAGAGTCAGTAAAGAACAGGATAAGAATAGGGCATGGACAAGGTGGAAGCAGGCTGGACCATTACACTGGCAAGGCTAGGGCAGGAACAAGGAAAGTGGGCTGGAAATCCACTGAGAGACAGCAGAAGGCTGTCCTAGCCATGTGGTGCTGGCTGCACAGACTAGCTGATGGCTCTAGTGATGACAGTGAAATGCCTAGGGGCCACCTGATCTGGGGCCTGTCCGGGAATAGACTAAGGCTGCAGCATGCCTGTCACATGAGACACTGAAGGCTTTGCTTGAGGGGTGAGTCATTGTAGCTGAGTGAGCAGCTTTGGTCTTCTTGTGGATTTACCTCACATTATCCCTCACCTCCTCATGGGACCTTCTCAGACTTCTCTGGGCCAGGCTTGTCAGGATAGGATTGGTGGAACCTATGGAGCAGGTGAGGGGCATAAATGCTATTCACCAGCTCCTATGAGTGCTCCTTCAGCCCATGAATTTCCCAGTCTATCAGGTACAAAATGTTATTACAGAGGATGCTGGAATCTAGGATTTGACTCATCAGATATTCTTCCTGACCTAGCACCATCACCAGAGAAGCAGCAGCCTATGTTCGTCCAAACAGGGAGTTGGGGTGTGCTTTTTCAGCAGAGAGACAAAGAATCCAGGGTGTACTCACTTGGTGTGGGGCAACTGGAGGCAGAAAGTGACTGAAATAATTTGCTGGGTGACAAGAAAAAGACTGAGGCAGCGGTAGCTGCATTTGTGGGAGATGGCCAAGTGTCGTGTGAAGAGTCATGCCTTGTCTCTGATTATGGAGCATTAGCCTGACTGAGGCAGTCAATGAACCATTGACATAGTCTGCCTTAGCTCCATCCAGCTAGATCTTTGCTCCTCCTGGATATGATGGAGGTGTTCAACCACATCGGGGGGGGGCATGGACATGGAGCACTGAGAGTAGGGATGGGTGGAACTTGGGGTGAAAACCATAGCTGAAGAAAAAGGGGCTCTGGTCAGTGGACTTACGCTCAGAATTATTGTAGGCACACTCCACAATGGGCAGGAGATAGATGCAGTCATCCTAGTGGAAATTAGTAAAACACCACAGCCACTTTGACTGGCCATCTGTCTGGGGCTGATAGGCTGTGGAGAGAGAGAGTTCAATATTTAAGACACTAAAAAGCTCCTGCTAGATGTGGGACATGAACTGCCATGTCAGTCTGACATGATGTCAGAGGGTAACAAATAAACATGACTAAAGAAGAGACAGGTGTCGGGGGGGGGGCATTCTTGCAGCAGGGCACTAAGGACATCTTGGACAGGAGCTCTACCTCACAAGTTGATATATGACCTCATGAAGACATGCAATCTGGGCCGTGGCAGAGGATTCTGGCAGGAGAGTGCACCAGATTTGCCATTGCAGCTCTAGGCTAATAAAGTAGCCTGAACTCAAAGGAGAGACCATCAGATCTGGTGCTGGCTGACAGCCTTCATAGATCACAGATGATCAACATTTTTATGGTCAGTGAATACCTGGACAGGGAAGTGCATGCCCTCCAAGTGGCAATGCCACTCCTCAAAGGCAGCTCTGTGTCATAGGTTTCATATTCCCATTTCATGGGGATTAGCCTTCTGGAGTAGTATGTGCATGGGTGGAGAATGCATGGTGAGTGCAGCAGTATTTTTCCAAAGGCATAATGGAGGCAACTGGTTTGACCACAAAGTTCTTGAACAATTCCAGGTGCTTCAATATAGGTGCAGACATGAAAACTTTTTTTTAGTTGCTTGAAAGCTCATTGGCCTTCCAACACTCAGATGAAGGTGGAATTCTTACAGAGGAATTTGATTAATTGGGGCCACCATTTGGGAGCTTTCCTTGATGAACTTCCAGTAGAAATTTCTGAATCTTAGGAAGCACTCGATGTTGTTGTTAGTATTTGATATAGCTCAATCCACAATAGCAGAAACCTTCAGTAACCAGGAAATTGATGGTGATGCAGTTGAATGCCCATCTTTCCAGTTTTATGTACAGGCCATTTTTCCAGTGGCATTCCAGCATGTGCTGCAAAGACTTACGCACTTTGGGGACAAATGTGAAGGCTTATGCACTTTGGACAGAAATGGCATACCTAAGAATCCAACGCGGTATTCAGGTATGTAGGGTCACTTTAGGTATCTGACTTAGTCCAGCTGAAGTCAATAGTTAAGCACATACATAAATATACATAAGATAGGGGATGTAAGGCTGCACACTAAAAGAATGTAAGCATCTAACTGCCATCTTAGGTGCCTAAGTGTAATATGGAGGCACCACCAAAGTCCTCAAAACTCACATTCATCTGCTGCCTAAAGTTCCCTAGGTACCTAAACATCTGCCAGTGAGCATGTGCATTGCCACCTCAGTCCAGACATCCATGTGCCTATCACATGCCTAAGCCCTACTGGTACCCTCAAATGAGACATTCCCCCACCTATCACACCTATAGGGCCCAATTTGTAGAAATGCTCAGAGTGTGCTTCAACCAACTCAAAATAGCCGCTGATGGTAGAGATGCCACCACCCCTTATAACTTTTAGCCCAGTAGTTAGAGCACTCACCCAGGATCTAGGAGACATAGACTCACCTCCCCTCTCCCTTCTCTTTGATCTGGAGAAGGGACATGAACTTTGTGCTCCCCCTTAAAATGTATCCTCGCCAAAGGACTATAGGCTATTCTGGGGGATCAGGCTTTCTCAGTCTATGCTTTTGAAGCTGTTGCCCTGTATAAAAATACAGTGAATATGCACTGGCATAGAGGGATTAGAATGTGGTACTCCTCTCCTCCACCAGTGAATGCCCTGATCATTGGGCTATAGAATCATTCTATTTTTTCCTAATAAATATATATTTATAAACAGCTTCAATGGAAGAGATTGAGAAACACCTGCCCCCCAAAAATTGCACAGCCCAGTGGTTACATCAGGCAAAGAGGAAAATAGAACCCAGGTCTCCAATATCCTGGGGAAGTGCTCAAAACATTGGACTAAAAGGTGTAAACAGAGGAGGGGAGCACCTTTTCCTCCTCAGTTTTGTGTGGGAAAGGAGTTTGGTGCTTAACTCCACAAGAGGGTCATAGCTCTTCAGGGCTATAACCAGGGCAACATGAGCAGGGCAGCTACCCTAGGAGCAAAGCTCTCAGGGTTGAAGAATGGGGTAGAAAAATGACAGAAGAAACCTGGTAGGAGGCACAATTATGCTTGCTTGCCTTGGGCCTAGTTACAGCTCTCTGGCTCAGTATCCAAGGGGAAAGAAACACCTAACTGCTTTGCGGGGTGGGACTTAGGCCATATCCCTCTCCTCAGCTTTTCACATAGGCTAGCTTAGGTGGCTCCCTATGGTGCATGCTGGCTTTTGTAGATCCCATTCTCAGTTGCCTAGTTCTCCCCAAGCATTGTAAGGGGACCCTAAACACCAAAAATCTGGCCACTGGATGGTGAAGTGAGAGACACTGGCTGGGGAGAACTCTTGAGTTACTAGAGAATTCTTTCCTAAGTGCCTGGCTAGTAAATCTTCCCAGCATGCTCAGGATCTAACTGATTGCCATATCTGAGGACAAAAAGCCATTTTCCCCAGGTCAGATTGGCAGAGACTGTGGGGATTCTTCATCTCCCATTAAAGCATGGGACATGCTCACTTTCAGGTTTAAACCCTGTGTAAGTGGTGAATCCTCAGTAACTTGAATTCTTTAGATTCTGTTTTGAGGACTTCAGAAACATAGCCAGAGGTTAAGGGTCTATTTCAGGAGTGGGTGCGGTTCTGTCCCCTGCAGCGTGCAGGAGGTCAGAAGATGATCATGATAGCCATTCTGACCTTAAAGTCTGTAAGTGCCTTTGTGGATCTAGTCCAGGGGTCAGCAACCCCTGGCAAGCGTGCCAAATTTGGCATGTGGCACTCAGCACTGCTCAGGCTTCCCGCTGGCCCCACCCCCAAGCATGGCCTGGAGGTTTAGCCCACAAGAGCTGAAGCGGAGCGGCACAGTGCCACTTGGGGGCCAGAGCAGAGCAGTTCAGCGCAGGGGGCCAGCGCAACACAGCTCAGCGGGGGGGGGCCCAGTGTGGCTCAGCTCAGTGCGGGGACCCAGCATGGAAGACCAGAGTGGTGTGGCTCCACTCAGGGGTCCAGTGCAGTGTGGGGCTCAAGGTCAATTGGCCCCACAGCAGAGGGGAATAAGGCAGCTCAGCTTGCTCCCCCCTGAGGGAGCTCAGCTATGCCCTCCCACACGTTGGGGCTACCTGCCCCCAGGGACCTTAGCCTCCCTCTTCCCAACCCAGAGTCCCTGGCTCTGCCCATTTGCCCTGCCCCCCACACCTACTGAGGATGCAGTGGGCGTGGCTGGCACAGGGGCCAGCAAAGGCTGCCGACCCCTGATCTAGCCCATAGTGGTTAGGAAGCAGCATGAAATCCCCACATGTAGGGAGCTATTAAAATGCTAAGCATTACACTTAATTACATTTTTAGGTTGCCAAGTCTACTTACTAATTTTCAAAACCAAGTATTTCCTAAGTGCTTTTCTTTTAATATAATCTATGAGCAATTCAATATGCAGAATCCAATGTGCACAGGGAATGTAAGAAAAATATCTGATAAGGAAACTCTTTGTCATTTCAAATTTCCAGAGATTTAACAAGGACAAATATTTAAACAATTATAAATTCTTGTGTTTCCTTGGAAATTTTTGTAGAGTAGCAACTGAGTGACAAAAACTTGTAGTTTGCATTTAGGATAGCAACAGACCTAGCTTTGGCAGGCAGCCATGAAAGTAATGACATTTTTCTCTTTTTTAAAAGCCTTCTTTAAAAAACAATGCACATCCCTATTCCTTTAAAGAAAGCCTTTCAAATGTAAACATTTATGCTGCTCTTGTTTGTCTTATTTATGATGAGTTTTATTTAAACAGGAACAATACCATAAAAAATTCTCACATGGTCCTTGCTATTTTTACAATAGCTTTTTTTTATTGGCTGCACTTGTACTGAAAATGCAATTAATATCTGAAAATCCTTTCCACTCTTATTTTGCTACTCTCCATTTATATAATCTGCATTTATTAACTTGCTCTTTCTATGTTAATATTTTTGCTATTTTTGTTTTTGTAACACTGCTACTAAAATCACAAAGTCATGCCGGTTTCTAAAACCCATGGCAACCAATTCTGGGGCATAAAAATGCAAAACACTCAGATAATCCAGGGACCAAAACTGGCCGACAAGCTACATGCTTGTAAGGACAACAGCCATATATTTTGTATCTTATAAAGCAAGCTGCTTTGTTGATTTATAGGGATCAGTTTTCTGTGATTCCCTGGTAATTACTTTTCCTATCTTTTAAATTTTATATCACTTTTTTTTTTTTTTTTTGTAACTGACTCATTCTTTATCCTGTTCATCAGCTGATACTTTTCATTTCATGGCTCAGTGGTAAAACAAACTTTTTTCCTATGTCCAACTTGTTTTCTTCTCAGATGCTTTGACTTTCTCAAGGTCTCAGCTATTAAGTTAAATCGTGTATGCCCACTAATAAATGGTCTCTGTTACTAGAAAACCTTCATATTGTACAGGCAGGGATATGAATTCTAATATGCTATACAAAACTGATCCAAATACTGATCTCTGCATAAACAAGCACCATCTCAATGGAATGAAGTTCTTCATTTGCAAGAAAATGCTGCTCTAGTTTTTAATATAACTATGGGTACAATAAAAAGGAAAAGTAAGGGGAATTAATATAAAAAGATTTTTTTCCTCTGGGTGCTAATATATCTGTGACTGCACTGACTTAAAATAAACCTAATTTTTTAACTTTGTTTTCTATTTTACTTAAAGCTTCTTTAACTCACTGCAGCCAGCTCCACTCAGTGTAGATTTCATTTCTAGCATGGATGTACTATATGAACCAACAGTGTAAAAACTGAAATGTTTTCAGTTTCCTCTTCCTGCCTCAGATGTTGGATAAGAAGCAGTGATGCCTAAATGATAGACCAAGGGCTAAATGAAGCCTGATGAGCCCTACCTCACAGTTCCTACTCCTCCTCTCCTTTTAAATGTCAAGCTAAGGACAAATCTGACCTGCTGCAGATTGTCTGAATTTCCCAGCAATGACAAGGGATTTCTAGTCAGTAAAGATTCAAACACACATTATGAATGTGTGCATTTATTTCTGATTAAGTAATTCATGGAAATTTATATGCAAATTGAGAGCAGCCTTAGAAAGAAATCAGCACAGCCACAGGGGTCTCATAGATTCCCCAAAGAGGAAAGAGGTCCAAATCCTGGTCTTGCTGAATTCAGTGGGATTTGCTATTGACTTCAATAGGACTAGGATTTAGCCCAGTACCCAAAAGACACAAAAAGAACAATCAGAACCACTCAGGTTTGGAAGATGAGAAAGCTGTGATGATAACAGAACAATTCAGAATCTGAATGAGCAGGCAGTTGGAAAGACAAATTGGCATTGTCTACATCTAAAATCCCCGTCAATCATCTTTTGTGGAAACTAAACAGCCTCACTTTTCTTATTCTTTCCTCAGAGGTCAGGTTTTCTAAATCTTTCTTATTGCTCTTCTCTGGACTGGGGACTCTCTCCAGTTTGTCCATATCTTTCTTAAAATGTGGCATCCTGAACTAGACTCAATAACATAGTTGATGCCTCACCAGTGCTGAGAAGAGGGGGGCAGTTACTTCCCAGTTCTTATGTATGACACACCTTTTAAAACACTCCAGAACAACAAGCTTTTCTGCAACTGGATTACCTTGTTGTCTCATATTTAATTTGTGACCCACTATAACCCCCCAATCCTTTTTTGCAATGCTATTGCCTAGCCAACTAATCCCTCTTCTGTATTCGTGCATTTGATTTTTCATTCCTATGTGTAGTACTTTGCACCTACCTTTATTGAATTTCATCTTCTTGATTTCAGAACAGTTCTCCAATTTGCCAAGGTAATTTTGCATTCTAATCCTGTCCTCCAAAGTACTTCTGACCACTCCCAGCATAGTGTCATTTGCAAATTTCATTAGCATATTCTCCCATCCATTATCCAAGTAATTAAAAAGAAATACTGAATAACACTGGATCCAGGCCAGATACCTGTGGCACTCCACTAAATATATTCCCAGTATGATAGAATCATCGATAACTATCTTTGCATAGTGTTTTCAACCAGCTTTGCATGCACCTTTATAATAATTTAATCTAGACCACACTCCCCTAGCTTGCTATGAGACTGTAATAAAGAACTGTGTCAAAAGCCTTATTAAAATCAAGATACATAATGTCTACAGCTTGCCCCCATCCTCTAGGCCAGGAGCCTTGTCAAAGAAGGAAATGAGATTTGTTGAGCATGATTTATTCCTGACAAATCTGTTTACTATTACTTATTTCTCTATTATCCCCTGGGTGCTTACAAATTGATTCCTTAATAATTTGTTCCAGCGTCTTTCCTAATATTGAAGTTATGCTGACTGGTCTATAATGCTCCATACCCTCTATATTCACCTTTTTAAAAGTAGTTGCTACATTTACAATCTGCAAACAATTTCAGAAGAACCAGTTTCCTGCAGTGCGGCCTACCTCTTTTGCACATCTTTTTATTGCCAAGACCAGTCATTTCAACAGAACAAGTTATTTGATTGTCCTGCAGCTGCTTCCAAATAGTATATGAGATACGTTATGGTCTCTGTCGGCAAATTGCTGAATTTAATACACATTGAGGGTTAGAGAGTTCATAAAAATCATCAATAGAGACATTCCCCAAACTGTTGAAGGAGCATAGAAAGAACTTTGTTTTATCCACACCTATAACATATAAGAAATAAAGTAAGTTCACTCAACAGAAAAGAGGCAATAGAGGGTATCTTGCACAGCAGAATCATGGCAATTTCATTGCATTCAGGGAAAGTGGTTGCAAATGTACATTCAAAGCCTATTTCCTCATTCTTTGCTTGAAAGTATTGAATTTCACTCTAAGGGGATTCCCAGCTTTTACTTTCAGTTAACTGAATTTGTCTAATTTCTTACCTGCCATTTTTGTGTCATGTTTACCTTAGCAAGTCAGCTGAAGGATGGATGGAATCACCATATAATGTGATAAGAGCCCAAGTTACAACCCTATTTTTCATTGAGAAAAACTGTGGCTGACAAGTCTTCTCCCATCATGTTTCTTGGATTTTGAAAACTAGTTTAGAAGCAGAAACCCTTGGGAAAGAGTTAAGGAAAGACTACCACTTGAAGGCTTTAAATCTAGTGTGGATGCTTCTAAAAGATATGCTAGCAGTTATGGGCTTACTGCAGGAGTCACTTTGTGAGTTTCAATGGCCTGTACCACACAGATCAAACTAGATGATCATTATGATTTCCTTTTGACTTCAGAACCTATGAAACGAGGAGAGGAATACATGATCAGCAAAGAGGAAGGTGTCTGAAACTCATTTGCCAGTTAACTCATAACTATCTTCTCCCATCCAGCTGGAAGTATCAGAACAATCAATGCAAATAATATCCTAAATCAGCAGGTGATCTTACTTGAGTATGATCACCTCTTGGAGTACCTCATTCCTAAAATCTGGCTCTGGATTTGAAGTCTACTCAGTCATGATTGATGAAGGTACAAGGGAAGTCATCCTGTGGCTTTGAAGATCTTGAGGGCTGCAGTCTCATCTACCTCCCTTATTGAAACAGAAAGGTATCTTGCCAAATATACTTTTGCAGGTAGTGGTGAGGTCCTACCTTCCTGTTAACAAATCATGTTCTGAAAGGATTTTAGTGACCCACTGATGGAGACCATACACCCTGGCAATTCTTCTTCAGACTGTGTAAGTTTGTAGGTGAAAGATAATGCATGCGACCATTTCACCCACAAACCAAAATCCAATGTTAAATGCACTTACATACACCTTCCAAATGATAACTCATGGCAGAAACTCTTCTTCCAACCCCTGCCTGGTGTAAGCATACTGCCTCTCTAGTCTCCTTCCTTTTCTCTACCATGGTTCTAACTCTCCCTCTAACCAACCAGCTCTCCACCTCGGTCTCCTCCACAACCCCTCCCTTTCTTCTCACTCAGTTCCTACCCCAGTCCAGTCTCCTGCCCCTTCTCCTTCCCTGCTACCCCAGGGAAGAAGTGATAGAGGGTCCAGCTAAGGGACCCTGATTTAGGCAACTAAACTGTGCTTTCCTCCCCTTCCACCATTTCCCTGAACTGCTCTTTCACCCTAGAATCATAGAATCCTAGGGTTGGAAGGGACCTCATAGGTCATCTAGTCCAACCCCCTGCCAGAGGCAGGACCACTCCTATTAGATCATCCCAGTCAGGGTTTTGTCCAGCCGGGCCTTAAACACCTCCAAAGATGGAGACTCCACCACCTCCCTCGGCAGCTCATTCCAAGGCTTCACCACTCGCCTAGTAAAAAAGTTCTAATATCCAGTCTCGACCTCCCTAACTGCAACTTGAGACCATTGCTCCTTGTTCTGTCCTCTGTTACTACTGAGAACAGTCGAGCTCCATCTTCCTTAGAGCATCCCTTCAAGTAGTTGAAGGTTGCTATCAAATCCCCCCTCAATCTTCTCTTCTGCAGACTAAACAAGCCTAATGCTTTCAGTCTATCCTCATAGGGCTTGTGCTCCAGCCCTTTAATCATTTTGGTTGCCCTCCTCTGAACTCTCTCTAGCATGTCCCTGTCCTTTTTGTAGCGGGGAGCCCAAAACTGAACACAGTATTCCAGATGTGGCCTTACCAGTGCAGAATAGAGGGGAATGATCACATCCCTTGATCTGCTGGTAATACTTCTTTTGATGCAGCCCAGTATGCCATTGGCCTTTTTGGCAGCAAGAGCGCACTGCTGACTCATATCTAGCTTCCCATCCACCATGACCCCCAGGTCCTTTTCTACACTGCTGCTACTTAACTGAATGTTTCCCAGCCTGTAGCAGTGCATGGGGTTTTTCCATCCCACATGCAGGATTTTACACTTGTCCTTATTGAACTTCATAAGATTTTTATTGGCCCATTGTTCCAATTTATCTAGGTCTCCCTGAATCCTGTCCTTGCCCTCCAACGTGTCTACTGTTCCCCCCAAGCTTGGTGTCATCCGCAAACTTACTGAGAGTGCTTGTCAACATTTTCATCAAATCTGTGGACTCCACTATACCCACCTTGGATTTGTGATTTCTTACAGTTGCCAACTAGGGAAGCACTTCCTGTAAGCTGCTTCCAGTTCCATTCTGAATCAGCTGGGCTATAGTGTAAGCACTCCCTCTGTTTCTTGCCATTAAGGTAGTCAAGATCTCCCTCCTTCAAATAGAAATTCCCCCTTCCTCCCAGTCCTCCTCTTTGGAACTGGGATTGTGGTTTAGGCCAGTAGGAAAGCTTCGACTACTTCATTTTCCGAGCACTCTATCCAAATTAGTCCTCCACCTTCACAGGTTTAGCAAGCTGCCTTTTTGTTGATTTGGCCCTTCTCCCAGTTCATACTGTAATTTATAACATGTGGGGCTTCCAGACCACCTAATTGCTATTAAAGAATTTGAATTTAAGCTAGATAATAGTATTCCCTCAATTCCTATGAAGGATTATTGGTACATTTTCCTTCCATTTATTCAAACACTCATGATTTATACAAGTTTTTCTTACAATGTAAGACAAGTTCACTTTTATTATGAATTTGTCATTAATTCTACCAACTACTTGAAAATCTTTGCCAGCCCTTAGTTCTTCAGAAGATGTGAGCAATATCCCCAACAGCCTTCTTCTTTTGTGTTCATCTGCCACATGCTGATGGCAACACAACTCACTAGGAATGGAAATCTCTATTCATACACCTATGGTAGATGCTACCTACACACAAAAAAAGTTGTTTTGGGAACTCCCTTCTCTAAGAAATGTACTACTGAGGACATACAGACTCTTTAATGATTAATAGCTACCTTTCAAAGATTTAACAACCACATTTCACAGGCAAGTCTGACAACTTCTGCCTCAGCCAATTTCTGTATTGGCCTTTCAAACATGCAGAGTAGCATTTTCCTCATTAGCAAACTCCCACTTTCACCACGTCAAATCCTCACTACCACCACACACTTGCACCTTCATTTTCCATTGTTATGATCTATGAGTTAAGGACAGGGACCTACATTCTCTATCTTAGAAGGTCAGTGGATGCAAGTTTAATATTTAGTTTAATATATTGCAGCAAGGCAGAAGCTGACCTAACTAGCCAGTACAAAGTTTCCATCACACTGCACATTTAAGTGTAACATATGGATAGCTCTCTCTTTTTTTTTTTTTTTTTACAATCTGTGGAGGGTCTATGAAACCATCTAATGTTAATCGACAGGCAAGCAGCTCAGCTTCATCCCTTCTTGGCATATTACAACACTAGAAGAATTCCTGAGTTGGTTCTAGTCCATTCATTAGTATATCAGAAAACAATTGTATCAGAATTGTCTCCAAGGCGTCACTTGACCTGTAAGTTATAGGTAGTATGGCTAGTTCTTCATTCTTGCTTCTGTCAGAAAAAGTATAATTTAAATAATAATTAATGTAAGAATTGGGAGTTTAAGTGTTATTTATGAATTGAACAGAAGCTAGTTCCTCGTCTCACCTCACCAAAGATACAGCTCTACAGCCTGGTCATTAGGAGTGCAGAGTCAGCTCTAAGGAGACTCAGGGAGATGCTAGCATTACACAGGGGAAAAGCCAGCTGATGGTCTCTTCACAAAGTGAATTCCCAGTCACCTGCATCGATACCACTCCCCAATCACCAAAGCAACTGCTAGGACTCTGAACCCTATGATCCTTGAGTAATGGCAGAGCACAGGTATGAAAGTGGTTCTACCAAGTACATGGCATGCTATTTGTAAGCAGCCTACTCTAGGTCTACCAGATCAGGAGCCTCTTCCACTTTGCTCTCCAAAGCCAGACATGTCAAATCAGAACGTGAAGGTATCATCTGACAGAACAAAAGGCACTGGCAGGTCACCTAGTCCAGTTCCCTGCTTTGAGGCAGGACAAATACAGTGAATGAAGCTCTTCAAGCTGTGAATTAACCACATTCAATACACAGGAAGAGTTGAGGCAGAACATATTGACAGGAGAACAAGAAAGTTAGGATCTGGTAAATGGTCTACAATTGTTTCTGTAACAGTAGCTTCCCTAGGATGCACTAGATCCTGTCCGGCTATACAGTACTGGTAAACCAACGCCTACCACAGTGCACTCTTAACCTGAAAAGGCAACCAATAAACAAAAGACAAAACAGTCAACTGATATTTACAGAAGGGGAAAAATGGCCCTTCCCCTAGCCTGCATTAGTTGGGTAGTTTGATCCAGGGATTATGATAGAAATGGGTTTTATGGAGCAATCAGAAAGAGAAGAAAGAATGTCATCTTATGAAGTTCTAGTTTGTTTCTGTTCTGATGTACAGGGGAGAAAGAATCAGATTCTATAGTTTCATGGTTAAGTCACTCGGTCTGGGAGATGCAAATTCAAAGTTCCTAATCTGGAGCAGAGACTGGAACCTAAGTCTCCCCATGCTGCAGTGACCTAACCACCAGGCTACCGAGACAGTCAACTCTTGTTCTCTCATTATGACCTGGGAATCCATCCTGGACCCTAGAAACCTCCCCAACTAAAAAACAGAAGGAAAAAATATATATTTCCCAAACTTTTTGCTTCTGGTAAGATTGTATTTTTCAATAAATGACGCTTTACACAGAAATATTTGGCTTGCGAACAGGGGAGTTTGAGAGGGAGTTTGTGAAGCCCCGAGAAGGAGGTGAAGGCGATCCCCTAGCTGAAAGCAAGGGACAGAGCGTAGCTTGGGTGAGGGTTTGCTAACTGTGTGTTTGTTTGTTTGACTTTTCCCTTACAGCTGACTTCTGTTAGTTGTTTCTCACTGTGGGTGGGGGCTGTTTGCACCATTGTTCCCTGATCACCTTTGAGCACCAGCCTCAATCAGCCTTGTGATCACCCTTTCGGGCAAGGGCTGACCTAGGCAGAGAGGGCTTTAAAAGCCAGTGGCTGAGCGACCAGAGGACAGCAAACAGGGGAGTTTAAGAGGGAGTTTGGGAAGGCCACGATGGTGAAGAGGAGCCGCACTGCTGCCAGCGCCCCTTCTGTCTCTTCTACCTGTGCCTGTAGCCAGACAGACATCCTGACCATAGATATCTCTACCCAGACCCTGGTGTGGACTTGCAGGGACTGCAGCCTGCAGTTCCCTGTCTCCAACGATCTGGCTGGGGAGATGAATCGATGTGACAGGTGCCTGCTGGTGGAATATCTCAGGAGGCAGGTGGGAGAGTTACAGGAGGAGGTGTCTTGGCTCAGGAGCATCCACACCCTGGAGAAGTTTCTCGACAGCATCCACAAGGAGAAGTGCAAGAAGGAGGGCACTATCCAGGTGCCAGGGACTACTGCCACAAGACTGGAGCTGGATGGGGAGCCTGTGGCAGGGGGAGGACACTGGCAGCTGGTTACCTCTGGCGGTAGGCAGTGCTCCACCCCTGCCCACAACCCACCCTCTGTTGTGGTGAAGAATCGTTATGCGGTGCTAGAGACAGTGAAGGAGGTGGAAGAGGAGAGGCCATGCACCCCCGAGGCTCGGAGGATCACAGCCACCACAGCTAGGAGGAAACGTAGAGTTGTGGTGGTTGGGGACTCACTTTTGAGGGGGACGGAGGCACCCATCTGTCGCCCTGACAAGGTCTCTCGAGAGGTATGCTGCCTGCCAGGTGCCCGCATCCGAGACATTACAGAGGGATTGTCGAGAATCATCCGCCCCTCTGACTACTACCCCATGCTTCTCGTCCATGTAGGAACCAATGATACTGCGAGAGGTGATCCTCAGCAGATCAAAGGTGACTTCAGGGCTCTGGGAGCGCGGGTGAAGGAGTTTGGAGCACAGGTGGTGTTCTCCTCGATTCTTCCGGTCAAGGGTAGAGGCCTGAGCAGAGACAGATGCATCTTGGAGATGAACGCTTGGCTGCAAAGATGGTGTCGTCAGGAGGGCTCTGGCTTCCTTGACTATGGGTTGCTGTTTCAGGAAGAA
>ML681981.1:2528576-2550719 GCA_007922195.1 Podocnemis expansa | reverse complement strand
TTCTTAGATGCTCTAATGAAGCCCTAATGCCTGAGGCAGGTGGGGGAGGTCAACACCAAAAGAAAATGCAGGGAGGTAGATACAATAGAATTGAAAATCAAAATGGGAAGGTAGGGCAATCAGCCGGGTATCTTAGGTGCCTATACACAAATGCAAGGAGCCTGGGAAACAAGCAGGAGGAACTGGTAGAACTGGCGCAGACAAAGAACTATGACATGATTGCGATAACAGAGACATGGTGGGATAGTTTGCATGACTGGAGCTCTGCAATAGATGGGTATAAACTGTTCAGGAAGGACAGGCAGGGAAGGAAAGGGGGAGAAGTAGCACTATATGTAAAGGAGCTTTATGACTGCTCAGAGCTTCATTATGAAAGTAGAAACAAGCCAGTTGAAAGTCTGTGGGTTAAGTTTAGAGGGGAGAGCAACAAGGGGGATGTTGTGGTAGGTGTCTGCTATAGACCAGCAGATTAGAAGGAGGAGGTGGATGAGGCATTCTATGGACAACTGACAGAAGTTTCTAGATCACAGGTCCTGGTTCTCATGGGGGACTTCAACTACCCTGACATCTGCTGGAAGGCCAATACAGCAGTGCACAGGCAATCAAGGAAGTTTCTGGAGAGTGCTGAGGACAACTTCCTGGTACAAATGCTGGAGCAACCAACTAGGGGCCTTGCACCTCTCGATCTGCTGCTCACAAACAGAGAAGAATTTATCAGGGAAGTAGAAGTGAATGGCAACCTGGGTAGCAGTGACCATGAAATGATTGAGTTCAAGTTGATGATTAAAGGAAAGAAGCAAAACGCAGACCCTGGACTTCAGAAAAGCAGATTTTGTCTCCCTCAGGGAACTGATGGGCAGGATCCCTTGGGAGGCTAATCTGAAGGGGAAAGGTGTGCAAGAGAGTTGGGTGCATTTTAAAGAAACCCTGCTAAGGGCACAGGAAGATACAATTCCGATAAGGAGAAAGCACAGCAAATGTGGAAGGCGCCCACTGTGGCTTAACAGAGAGCTCTGCACTGAGCTGAAGCATAAAAAGGACACTTACAGGAAGTGGAAGCTAGGACAGATGACATATAGGAGGCATATAAAGACATTGCTCGGGACTGTGTGGATAAAATCAGAAAGGCCAAAGGACAAATGGAGTTGCGACTAGCAAGGGATGTGAAGGATAACAGGAAGGGGTTCTACAAGTATATCAATAACAAGAGGATCAGGGATGGTGTAGGTCCCTTACTGAATGGGGCAGGCATCCTCGTGACAGAGGATGAGGAAAAAGCTGAAGTGCTCAATGCTTTTTTTTACTTCAGTTTTCACAAGCAGGGTCAGCTCCCAGCCCACTACACTAGGTACGATAGACTGGGGAGAAGAAGAGAGGCCCTTGGTGACAGCAGGTCAGGTTAGGGACTACTTAAAGAAACTAGATGTGCACAAGTCCATGGGGCCGGATGAACTGCATCCAAGGGTGCTGAGGGAGCTGGCTGATGAGATAGCAGTACCGTTGGCCATTATCTTTGAAAACTCGTGGCGAACAGGGGAGGTGCCAGAGGACTGGAAAAAAGCAAATATAGTACCTATCTTCAAGAAAGGCAAAAAGGAGGATCCAGGGAATTACAGACCTGTCAGCCTCACCGCAATCCCTGGAAAAATCATGGAGCAGCTTCTCAAAGAATCCATCCTGAAACACTTGGAGGAAAATAGAGTAATCAGGAACAGTCAGCATGGATTCACCAAGGGTAAATCATGCCTGACCAACCTCATCGCCTTCTATGATGAGATGACTGGATTTGTGGATGCGGGAAGAGCCGTTGATGTGATATACCTTGACTTTAGCAAGGCTTTTGATACAGTTTCCCACAGCATTCTCATTGGCAAATTAAGGACGTATGGGTTAGATGCGTGGACTGTAAGGTGGATAGAAAACTGGCTACATCAACGGTTTCAGCGTGTAGGAATCAAAGGCTCCATGTCAAGTTGGCAAGCAGTAACGAGTGGCGTGCCCCAAGGGTCGGTCCTGGGGCCGGTTCTGTTCAATGTTTTCATTAATGATCTGATTGATGGGATAGATTGCACACTTAGTAAGTTTGCGGATGATACCAAACTGGGGGGAACGATAGACACCCTGGAGGGCAGGGACAGGATTCAGGGAGACCTAGACAAATTGGAGCAGTGGGCCAAGAGGAATCATGAGGTTCAACAAGGACAAGTGTAAAATCCTGCACTTGGGACGAAAAAACCCCATGTACTGCTACAGGCTGGGGAGTGATCAGCTAAATAGCAGCACTGGAGAAAAGGACCTGGGAGTCATGGTGGATGGGAAGCTGGATATGAGTCAGCAGTGTGCTCTTGCTGCCAAAAAGGCCAATGGCATACTGGGCTGCATCAGAAGAAGTGTTGCCAGCAGATCGAGGGATGTGATCATTGCCCTCTATTCTGCACTAGTGAGGCCACATCTGGAATACTGTGTCCAGTTTTGGGCTCCCCACTACAAAAAGGACATGGACAAATTAGAGAGAGTCCAGAGGAGGGCAACCAAAATGATCAAAGGGCTGGAGCACAAGCCCTATGAAGAAAGACTGAAGGAACTAGGCTTATTTAGCCTGCAGAAGAGAAGATTGAGGGGGGATTTGATAGCAACCTTCAACTACTTGAAGGGTTGCTCCAAGGAGGATGGAGCTCGACTGTTCTCAGTAGTAACAGAGGGCAGAACGAGAAGCAATGGTTTCAAGTTACAGCTGGGGCGGTCCAGGCTGGATATTAGGAGAAACTTCCTTACTAGGCGAGTGGTGAAGCATTGGAATAAGCTGCCTAGGGAGGTGGTGGAATCTCCATCTCCGGAGGTGTTCAAGGCCCAGCTGGACAAAACCCTGACTGGGATGATCTAATAGGAGTGGTCCTGCTTTTTTTGGCAGGGGGTTGGACTCGATGACCTCGTGGGGTCCCTTCCAACCCTATGATTCTATGATTTCTGCCAGCTCTCCTTATTGTTTTGTTTGAGAGAGGGATCCCAAGCATAACCAAGTCACTTCTTGGGGGCATTAAGAAGTGTGACGGTCATTACAGGAAAGGACAGAGAATGTGCATAAGTGTGCACAGTGTGACAAGACTAGCATGGTGCAGAGAGTTATTTTCATAAAGATTTCATAATCTGTATATGAATGGGCGTGGAAGTGCTTGGAATTTGCAGCTTTCCCTGGATTAGTTTGGATTTTTTTTATATTTCCTGGTCTATGCTCTGTATTTGCAAAACATTTTATGTTGTACTGTATATGCAATACCAACCTTGTATTAAGTTTCCCCAAAAAAACAGTCTGTACCTTCCCTAAGTCATGCTGCACCTACCTGTATATTGATTTCAGCTCAAAGTTTATTTGTACCCAATCCATTACAAGAAAATCAGCTAGGGATAGTCTAGGTATACATTTTCAGAAATGTATTTTAGCATCAAGACCAAGGAGAAACTAAAACAGCAACATTCTTCTATTAAAATAATTTAATTGAGAAAGTTACCCAGCCCCCCTCCCCCCAAAAGTGACACTTCTAGTAAATGTTTTTATATGTGCCTATGCAACCAAGTAATCCCATACAACTGCCAGCACTTACAAACAGCCCTGCCACATCTGCTTCATTCTATGCCTACACATTTCACAAGGAAAGCTTTCCACTCATTTCTGCTTCCCTAGGCTTTACAGACTGCACCCTCTCCCTTGTATTTTTTTGCACCTACTCTGTGCTCAAATACAAAAAAATCTCTGCAATTAACATTTAATGTGATTTGCAGCATTGGGAACTGAACCCATCATTTCAAGTGCAGATTGATCATATTAATGCACAAGTCTGCTTAGAACACAAATGCACAGATACATTTTGGTGGTGATTCTTCTTTTTGAGCTAAACCTAATACTATTGTTGATGTATTAAATCTGCATTTGCTCATATCGCAGGCTCCAAGCCAGTTTTTGCACAAACCATGAAATGTAAATATAAAAATTAATGTTTTAAGAATGTATTTTGGTTCATTTCTCACCAGATTGGCACTTCAGTAGTATTTTAGCAATTTGTCTCATAGCAAAAGCAAGGAGATTCTGCAGGAACTAATCCATCATTTATCACCTGTTTCTACAATGAAAGAGGATCACTAAAAGTGAAAACAAAGAGCATGAAAAATATCCCCCAAATCCTCTTAATAAATATGCATTATTCAATGGACTTTTATATTCCACTACTTTCAACCAAACAGACCAATATGTGCAATACATGTCCCAAAATTAAACTACTCAATGCTTTTTCAACTTGAAATATGCAGGCATTTGACAGAAAGGAGAAGAAAAATTAACCTTTATAGAAAAAAGCAACTTTTGGGGGACGTAGGGTACTTTTTTTTATTGTATGCTTAATGGTGACTTCAAAGTCTACTAGGATATACTATTTTAAAGTAATTGTGAAATTGACATCGTTGTACAACTTACACATTTTACCAGTATACAAAGGCAATAGTTGAGGAACACAAATATGTTGACCATTATAAAAACTTTTGGGAAGCTATTCAAAATGCATATACTATAGTTTTGTGTGGTTGCTTTATAAAAACTTTACCCAGGGAACTGTCTAAACTGAAAGATATTCTTTGAGTTTATCCAAGATTGCATTTATCCTATCAGATGGAATCAACATAACAGTTCGCAA
This sequence comes from Podocnemis expansa, assembly GCA_007922195.1. Lineage (NCBI taxonomy): Eukaryota > Metazoa > Chordata > Testudines > Podocnemididae > Podocnemis > Podocnemis expansa. The sequence continues at coordinate 2,546,034 of ML681981.1, read as the reverse complement.
AGGTTTCATTGGTACATCATCAAAGGACCATCTGCCTCCCAAACACGTGTCACTCTCCTCTTGCACAGAATAGCTGAACTTCAAAAGGGCTTTCTAAAACAGAAATAAATAAATCTTGAGTTTAGTAAGACTTTTGACACAGTCCCACATGACAGTCTCAAATAAACCAGGAAAATGTTGTCTAAACGAGACTACTAGATAGTTAGTGCACAACTGGTTAAAAGACCTTATTCACAGAATTATCATCAATGGACATATCTGACCACAGAGGTCAATCCTGTATCTGCCACTATGTAATAAGTTCATTAATGACTTTAGATAACATAGGGAACAGTATATTTACAAAATTTGCAGATGATGCAAATGAGGAGGGATTGCAAGTACTTTGAAGAACAGGATTAGAATTCAAACAGGGTTCAACAAATTAAAGATTTAGTATGAAATCAACAAGATGCAAATCAATAAAGTGCAAAGTATTTCACATAGGAAGGAAAAATCAAATGCACAAATACAAAATAGAGAGTAACCGGCTAGGTGATAATTGGTGCGGAAAAGGATCTGGAGCTAATAGTAGATCACAAACTGAATGCAAGTCAAAGGGTGATGTTTCAAAAAAGGCTGGCATTCTGGGATTTTTCACAGGAATGTCATGTGAAAGACATGAGTGACAACTACATCGCCCTTCTCAGCACTGGTGAGGACAGTTGAAGTACTGCATCTATGTGGGTAAACTAGAAAGACTACAGAGGAAAGCAACAAAAATGATAGCTGGTTTAGAAAACCTGACTTAAGGAGAAAGGTTAAAAAAACTGGGCATGTTTAATCTTGGGAAAAGGCGACTACTGGAAAGACCTGATAAATCTTCAAATAGGTGCAGAGCTGTTATAAACAGGACACTGATTGTTTTCCATGTCCATTGAAGTCAGGATAAGATATAACTGGCTTAATCTGCAAACAGGGGAGATTTAGTTTAGGTATTTGGAAAAAAAACTAATTATAAAGGTAGTTATTCTCTGGACTATGATGCCAGGGAGGTTGTGGAATTTCCATCAGTAGAGATTTTTAAGAACCGGTTGGATAAATACTTGTCAATGATGATCTAGATTTACTTGGCCCTGCCTCAGCATAGGGGAATGGACTTTTTGATCCCTCAAGGTCCTTACAGCCCTACATTTCTATGATTCTATGAATTACAGTTTAAAAAATTATTCTTAAGCTACTATACATATATTTTTATAAGAAGTAGAAAGTTCTGCTTTGTGGGAGCGCAGGCTGAACAGAAAATTATTCCAACAAAAAAAAACAACGAAAACTAAAATAGAAAATTTAGTAAACTGTTTCACAAGCCAACTCTTGGCACTTCCCATCATAAGTTCAAGCAACTCATTGTGTCATTATCATTAATCTAGGAGACACACAAGTGTAAGAAACAAAGAGGAATGACTCCTTGGTCTACCAGTCACTAGCTGTGAGTGGCCTTGGGCAAGCTGCTTCATTTTTAAAATAGGAGATACAAGTCCACGGGTGCTACAATCAAGTACTAAAGCCAGGCCTTTAAGAGATACTATGCCAGGGAGTGGGGATTTCTGGCCAGCAATGGGAATAGCACATTGAATCTCTTGCCACAATTACCACCCTCTGTTTGTTAGTGAACCTCTAGCACCCACATAAAGCCAGGAAGCAGCAGACAAGGGCATGGAGAAAGCTGACTCATAGAAAGAGCTGACACTGGACAAGAGGAACTCCCACGCATCCCAGAGAAGGTCTGTATGAGGAAGCAGAGCCAAAAGTGCAAGGATGTCAGCTCAATACAGTGCATGGAGCGACCCTAGCGAAGCACACTCTTCACAAGTCACTATCTAAAGAATGGTCAGGATGGGGTACACAAAGCCTTAGAGATTCAAAGGTTAAGTGCTCTGTGACCCAAATTGTTCATCTGTAAAAAAAAAAAAAAAAAAAAAAGATGCAGTAATTCTCTATCTCATAGTTGTATTAAGATATTATGCACCTAGATACAAGGTAAGAGGCATTATATAAGCTTTATACATGCCTTACATAGACAATTTGCATTGAGCCCTGAGAAATCCTTGGAAGTGCAAGTTATAAGAGGACACTTCGTCCAAGTAAACAGGTTTTCATAATGCTTTTATTTATATTTATTGACTCATGTTGTATGTAATAGATACATTGTAGAGTAGTGTCCTTTTACTAACTCTCAGAGATAAAGCACAAGAAGTTTCAGGATGAAAATGCATCCTTATTTTTATCCCAACCCCAATATCACACATACTCAAGAAGTATTATCTTAAATCCTTAAGGGGAAAAACAAACAAACAAACAAACAATCTAATCACTACCACTTGCTTCCTACATATCTGCTGTACAAACACTGGTATCTCAGGACCACAAATGTCAGCTTTGGAAGAGCCACAGAATCCAGAGACAATTGCTCAGTAATGAAGAATGGGGGCCTAAACCTTTAATCAAGTCTAAGTTTGGCTATACTTGAAGCTTTTCTTTCACTCCCTCAATTATATGTTCAGGAGCACAGGGCAGTGAACTGATGAGTGGGATTGGGACCTCCATACTTACTCAGTTCTCAAATGCTGGTTCATTACATTTAACAGCATTTTGTAGCAATCTAACGTTATGTGCGATCACAGAAGAATACATATTGAGACGCAATTTACTTAGTGCATATACAGTATTAAATACATCTAAATTAACACAACTTTCCTGATCTTGCTTAAAATAACATCAGATGTATAACAAATGCCAGAAAGACTAGTTTACATGTTGAGACTTTCAAACAGAGTTCAAAATAACTATTTGGAATCTAAACAATGATTAAGTCACGAAAAAATGCAGTTTAGAACAAAAGATCATGTGGGATTACAGAAAAGGCTTTTTAGAATGCAAGACCCATTGTGACCCCAATTTGGAACTGAAAATCCTATGACTACATACACTGACAGTGATGTGTCACTGAATGCACATCAAATTTTAAATTCAGATGCTGGAGCCCTCTTCTACAAAAGATAAGACCAATACCCCCTTAGCTTCTTGTTACTTTTATACCTTACCACAGTACTTCTTGTAGTGTCATAATGAATGTGCACAGACTTTGGATTTAAAATTTTCCTCTCCTTAAAATTAGAATTATAGACATTTCATAGTTTGTGCTGGGAAAATGTGTCATATGCCAACATCTTACTCTGTAGGCACTGACATCAAATAAGAACAGGGAGCTCTTAACATAGCAGCTGTACTATAGAATAATATTTTTAAAGGTCTGAAAAAAGTAAAGAACACTGAAAAATTCCATGCATTTCAAATTACATTTGAAATTTAATTTTCTGCACTCCCCCTCCCCCCATGGTTTGGGACCAGTGGAATAGAGTGGCGGAGTTCCCTCAGGAAATTATATGTAATACTTGCAGCTCTATATTTCAGTGCTTTTTATTAATGTGTTTGTCCCAAATAGAACACACAAACCAAAAGGAAAACTGACATCCATACATTTGGCTCTTCAGAAGATTTGTTCCTCATGGTCTTTTTAAATAAGAACAAAAAATAAATGCATAGCACAAGGAAGAACACAACACCAAAAGCAGCACAGCTTCAGAGCTTCAAAGCCACCAAGTTTTTGGGAAGAATGCTCAGAGCATAAATTTGTATGGAAGGGGTCTATTTTTTGGGGAACTCAGAGGGAGAATATATTTTATATGAAGCATGCATGCAGCAATTAGATTTGGTCTTTCATAACACCACATATTTCTTTTGACTAGAAGCCTGAAAGATGCAATTGCTGACTCTTTGAAGCATGCCCTTCTAAAGAGTTGTAACTATTTATGCAGATTCAAACAGAAGCTACTCTGAGGGTACTTCTGCCTATAAATTAAAAAGGTTTTCTCTGCCCCCGGGATTAAAAAAACAACGCACTGAGTCACATGGTTAAACTCTGTGCTTCTGCTCTCTCTTGCCCATTCTTTTCAACAACTTGGAAGTTTCATTCTTAGATCCTCCATCAGATGTTTCAGTTAAGTCTGAATCCTTTGTCAAATCTCTTTAGCATTATCCACCAGATAGACAACAGAGTCAGTTAATTCTCTGCCAGACACGCAGTAACAGCTGATCCTTCCCTTGAAGCCTTTGCCTACACCAGACATTTTTGGGAAGCCACCTAGCACTGATGAAACTCGAGTGGTGGTAAGAATGGTGGGATGGCTACTGTAAACAGAAGGCAGGCAAATTCCAGTGCTTTTATCACCATGTCACTGAAACCTACTGGAAGTGATATCAATACATTATTACAAAAAAGCCAAGTGACATTTTATGATCTGCATCTATAGAGAGCAGCTCTCAGTGGTTCCCCCAGGACAAAATATTGTTTGTCTTGGCCAAAAGTTAGGTATTAATTATTATTAATTATTCAATATTAATTGCACAAAAAGCAACTGGATTTAAATAAAAGATCATTTTATCACCTTTCAATAATCACTGCAAGTCAGATTTCTAAACTGGCTCAGTAAGAAAGGCCATGGCCATCACCGAAAGAGAGAGTCAGAACCTTGTTTCCTCCTCTAAAAGAAAAAAAATTTAGTGAATTTAGTGGTATCAGAATCTGTTACCTCATGAAAGAATTCTTCTTCTGCATTTGCAAACATTAATTCCTCTTTCTGCTGTGTGCCCTCTCTCCTCCTCTTACAGCTGCGCTTTGCTGTCTCTGTAAAGGTTTTGCTGATGAGAAGGTAGTAGTAGCACTTTCCACATGGCTTATTTGTTCTTTGTGCTTCAGCTAATTCTTTCCTGAAAACAAATATTATTTAAACAAACAATATTTAGAGCCCCATCAAATGTACACAAATATCATCAAACTACAAACTGCAGAATACAGATGCTTTGCCCAATATTTATAGATGTCACATAAATAGCAGTATTGACTTGGAAAATGAATTTCCAGCAGTAATTTTCTTTGCAGAGCTCTCCGTGATCAATTACTCTTAAAATCACCATCAACAAAACACATCCCATGCCCCCTACTACATTTTTCAGTTTGTTACAGAGTAATAAGAAAAACAATAAAATAAAGCAGGTATAGCATGCTCATGATGAGGCACTCCACTTTTACATTCTGACTGACATAAGCTTTTGTTTCTTCACTCTCAACTACATGGAATTCTATCAATCACCATTATAGTCTACTCAAAATACCTGGATACCACATGTGATATCAAACTTAATTCTATAGTTAATAATTAAAATTGTACTGTGAAAATAAAATTGGGTCTGAACCTATGTTTCTTGTGGAAGCCTTGTTTCTCTCCAATTTGATACACTGGATTAACAAAACACCCGCTGAGCTCCTATTTTCTGTTTGTTTCTCTATCCCAGTTCAGAGTACAGTAGTCCAAGTAGAAGGCAAAAAGGTGTTCCTTCTAGGAGGTGACCTTCTCAGGGCTGGAGACAGGAACCTCTATTCCTGGACCAATGATGCTTATTCTGCCAAGGGAAGGAATTCAGTGTCTTGATGGTCAGTTGTGGCATTCACATCCCTCCTCCTATACCAGATACTTCTGTGGCACCCTTACAATAAAATGGACCAATTTCATCAGCAAGAGATTGTTCAGGGGTAAGTCGAATAACATTCCTCCAAACCTTTCAATCAACATTAGAAGGAAAAGCTCAAAGATTCATGCTGCCGCACACCACCCCCCACTTTCTGAAGTAGGAAAGAGAGCTATCTGGCTAGGTATCCTTTAAAACCCTTTTTCTTCCCAAAAAAAGAAATGAATTTGGGTCAGTCAAGAATGGTCCCTTCCTCTTTCTCCCCAGTGACCTAGTGGACAATAAATAACACAAGAGTTAGAGATCTACTACTCTCATGGGCTAAGAACTGAAAAAGATGACCACTCAGAAAAGAGTGCACAGAACTCCCCAAGTGGGAATAACCATCCTCTCTCAAAAGGGATAAGAAAAACAAAATTCCAAAGGCCATAGAGTAGAAGAAATACACTCTCGTCAAACACCACAACTTGTGCTGAAGTGTTCCTGTGCCCAAGTGTATGCTTCAGATCACAACTTCAAGTCAAAGGAGCAGAAGAAATTAATACCTGCAGATATATTTAAAACTGTCAGAAAGAAAGTGGTGGTCACTGAGACCCAGAAAGACAATGAGCAGGCTAAAGCTGAACTGTAACAGAATTCACCATTGCACTTCAAAAAGGAAGTATCAAGAAAAAATGAGCAACGCTAAAGAGAAAAGCACTGACATTCTGAAGTATCTTAAAACAAAATTCTCTCCTGAGTTAAAAAAAACAATGTAACAAACAGGAATGGACAGACAGACCTACATGAGAGAAAACCTATCCTGTGGGAGGTTAGATCACATCTAAATAGAACTAGGGGCAATGATTCAAAGAAAACCCCATTTGGCATTGAAGACAGAGAAATTAGAATAGCCAGCAGGTAGAGTGGGGCGGGTGGGGGGGGGACAGAAGAGAAATGAGTGTCCATTTTCCCATTAAAACATTGCAAGATCACCAGAAAGTTGTTTATAAAATGAAACAAAAAAACTACCAGGAAGGATGTCATGTCCTGTCTTCTCCCTTACCTTTCTAAACTCTAGATTTCAGAGTCAAAGCTAAAAACTAATTTAGATTCTTTCCTTTCTGTGACATCTCTACTTACTTCTTTCCAAACCTTCTATCTTGATACTCCTCGCAGGGCCCTGACACTGGACCCCACTGGGAAATAAAACAATGCCTAAACCTCTACATCATCTCAGACTCTAATTTAAAAATATTTCAATGCTTCATCCAGAGCTCATGCATTTATGAATCTCCTGAAGCCAAGATTTCCATGCCAGAGCTAAGCACAATGCACAAAAGCACCTCAGATACCCAATATTAAAATACTGTACATTGTATAATTTTTATTAAGCTTGCTCAATTTTGAAAACAAAGATCAACTACAACACATGCAATGATCCTGTTTTACATGGCATAATTTTACAATTCACACACTAATCCTAGTATGTAGCTTAATTTTAAAGTGACTTTGTAACTCTTCAGAAGACAATTATAAGGAATTTCAGTGAACAGGAAATAATATCAAATAAAGAAATTCAAAGTCAATACCAAGAACCCTATGTAAAACAACTGTATCTTTTTAATCCGTTTCTTTCTTAAATCTGTAGTATCATACCCTCTCCTTCAACACATTTCCATTTAAATAAGATTTCTGAAGACACTTGAAGGAAAAAAATTACTGTTCAAAATCATTTTTAGAACGACTCTTACTGAAGCTGTTGGTGCATGGGCAGTGAAATCTGTGGTGGTACGTTAATAAATCTTTCACTTAGTAGGAAACCCACAGGCTTGGTGGTGTCATTTAGGAGCTTATCCAGCTGTTCAACCATACTCTGTTCACAGTTCTTCTCACACTGGCTTAGAATCAGCTCTTTTATTTGTTCAGTACATTGAGTACCCTAGGAATCAAAGAGTACATTTTCTTTACATTCTACAACAATTATTTACATAAGGAAACCTGAAAGTAAAGTTCACAAGACTATTCAACAGCCCTGTGGGCAATTTCCTGCTATGGTCTCTAACGTAGTGTAGAATTTGTTTGAAACTTATTAGCCAGCAACACCCAAGGTGATGGCAGACTAAGGCTCTTAACTGATGACAATGCAGCTATGACGTACAACTCCATTCTGTCCAACAGCTAAGAAACATGAAACAGATGAAATGAAGGATGGTCCTGTTGTTAGAGTACTAGCTCGGCACTTGTGTGACTTGCAAGGAATTTCCTATTCCATTACAGACTTCATGTGTGACTTTGGGCCAGTCTCTTGGTTCTCCATCTGTAAAACAGAAATAACAGAACTTCCCTACCTAATGTAGTAGCCACTTTAAAGACCGTGGGGCACTCAGATACCATGCTAATAAAGGCCACATAAGCACTTAAGATATTTAAATGAAAATGGTCGTGAAAGGCACAGCATAACACACTTCATATATAAATGTATCAAATTAGCTGAAAATTTTAACTGAAAAGCATTACAACAAATTATATAAATCACAAGATCAGATTCACCCAAGAACCAAGCAGAGTTTATAATAATGAAGAGGATATAATTGGAAACATTAAGCAATTCTTCACTGGATTTTGTATTTATTGGCCTTTTTTCATCTATATTCTCTCCATGCGTTTCATACCTTTCAACTGGTGGAGAAATTTCCCATCGTTGTAAGCCACTGTGCCAGATCTAGTTCAGGGTGTCTGTATATTTGGTGTAATTACTTTTATTTTATAACATGAATGCCTTTTTCTAGTTGCCTTATGAATGCATTAAATACATTTTTAGAAGATACTGCATCAGAGATACGAGCTGTACAATAGTAAGGTCTATCAAAAATATGAGCTATATTTGGAAGTTCTTAGTTCCTTGTCTAAAACTAACTATACTCTTCCATTATTACCATAAAAATGCAGCGTTAACTATTTGTCCCTACAACATACAATCACTTTACAGCACTAGCTTACAGAAACAAAATAATTTTAAAACAATTAAACTGTGAGTAGTGCAAAAAACATTCGAGTAGATAGCACCAATTAAAAAAGAGAACCACACAGCACTTGCCTTAATGCCTACGATGTAATTTTCCATAAGACAGGCTGAACAGAAAGTGTTTTAATTTCTATAAATTACCATCCAGAAGTTAGGCAGTATTACTGACCTTCCTTTCAGTTAAGTTTAAGAGGCTTATGAAGCCAAAGACTTCATCTTCATCATCATCATCATCGCCACTTTCTTCTTGAATTTCTGCTTGCTATTTAACAAAAGTTAAAAGGACAGCTCATACTGAGACTTTTTAAAAAAAGAAAAAACAAACAAACTTTATTCTGTGTCCAGGATGTTTAATGTACAGTGGGGACCCGTTTACGTGCAGGGGTCAGGGGACAAGCCCCCGGCAACTGCACGTAAACCGGCCTGCATGTAACTGGGACTGGAAGGCCTTCCCCGGGGCACCGGCCCCAGCCCCACTTCTGCACTGGGGTCCGAGCTGGCCTCAGGTGCCTGCTGCCGCCAACCTGGCCCCGGATCCCCGGCGAGGGACAGGGCAGGAAGCGGCGGCAGCCACTTCCAGCCCTGTTCTAGGTCTGGCCATCCACAGCCGCAGCTGCCACTCCCTGCCATGTCCCCAGCCGGGGATCCGGGGCCAGGCTGGTGGCAGTAGGCACCTGAGGCCGGCTCGGACCCCAGCACAGGAGCAGGGCTGGGGAGCGGGGCAGCAACGCTCCTGGTCCCATTCACACAAGGCGCGTTAACAGGACCCATGCGTTACTGTGGGGCCTTTGGGGGACATCCCGTTACCACGCATTAACTGGTTCCGCACGCAAACCAATCATGCGGTAACGGGACCCCCCTGTACATCTAAAAGCCATTCTGCAAGTCCATGGAATTGCTTAAGAGACAAGAACATAGAAAGCATGAAAAATTGTAGGTTATCTGCATAATCTATTTCTGTAAAACCTTTATGCTACAACCTTCAGTTTTTATTTACTTTACAGTAGAACCTCACTAATTCACAGCAATGATTGTGAAACCCCAATATTCAACTACTTGCAATGGAATTGATGAGTAAAAACAGATTTTAAGAAAGTAATATTGCATAATCAATGTACTTTATCTGACTGAAGTCACTTAGTTTTATTCACTATATTTCATAGTGATAAACAGCAATAAGTGTTCTGGGGCATATTTTGTAAAAGCAATGAAGTTTTTGAAATGAGACCATGTGACAATTCCCCACTATTAAATCTCTGCTAGGCACTGGAGAGAGATGTGTGTGAGATTTATGGGATGGGCAACCAACTGCAAATTACAAGGATTTAGAGTTAAATGATATCTAATGGATAGCTAGCAACTTCTTAGAGGAAGTAACCACAGGACAGAAAATGTTGGGAAAATATCACTGTGCATTATAAGTCTAAATGGACACACAGTTCACACTATGAACTTTGTATGGGTTGGGGAGGTGCAAGTTTTTGTGCTATCACTTGTTTGGCATGAGACAGCTTTTTGTGAGGCAGGATAAAAAAAATAAAAGTAGTACTAGTGGTAACCTCCCATTGCACTAGAAACAGAAATGCTTTTTAAAGTAAATTACTTGGATTAAGAAGAATGTAACAGAACACTGACCATAAAAATCAAAGTTTTCTGAAGGAGAAAGGACATTTTAGTGCAGTTTATTTTAATTTGGAAATTGTTAGTGTGTTTCAGTAAGCCATTTACATTCTCCCTAACCGAAGTAGTTGTCACAGCACCACTTGCCCACCAGTGCTGTAATCATGCTGGGGAGAAAGACTATGCAGTTCTCCCTGCCTGCCAAATCATCTTAAAAGTGCTGGGATTGGTTTTCACTAGATTTAGCTGAATTTTTAGGAGATCCTTTAATGAACATACACAGAAACAATTCTTCATTTGCTTATAATTTTCTTCCTACGAGGACTAGCCACAAGTCAGAAATTTGTTTGGTTCAGAATTTCAGTCATTTTTAAATTTGGAAAGAGCAAAAAGTTGTATCATCTTAAAATTAAAGCTTCTTCTTCTATCCCCCCTTACTCAGTGCTGCTTCTCAGCAACTCCAGAATGCAAAAGTAGCCAGAGGAGTTTCCCTCAGTAAAATAATCTGCCCCATATCCATAAAATAGCCAAAAACAAGGGGGGAAGCCCTCCTGTTTGAAGTGAAGCATGGAAAATTTCAGCCTTAAAACAAGAATTTTTAACCAAGTTATGAGCCAGAGAAAAGACAGGATGTTCAAAACAGCATCTGCTACTTTAAGTGCTATACCACCACAACTCTTCCACTCAAAGAGATACAGGAACACAGACAATCTGGAACAGTTTGATTTCAGCCCAGACTTGATAAAAGATAACTGTTATATCAAGAGCTAAGGTCACCCAAAAACTCCACTTTATTTTAAAGAGAGGAATTAGAACCTGAAAATACAAGTAACATCCAAGTGCTTTATGTTGCAACAGCCTGAGCTATAGAACTATTAGCTCTATGTATATTATGAAGAAGACCTCAATTGTTCCATTCCAATTTAAAATTACACTGTACTGAATCAGCAAGAATGGAAGCCCTTACCTTGATAACACTTCCAATGTGATTCTGTTGTATTAATATGTCAGTTAGCTCAGCAGTGTTAACTTGAGCTTTTAGAAACAGCTGGGGGGGGGGGAGAAAAAAAAACAAAACAATAACTGAGAAAATAGTCTAAAGTTTCCTGTGATGAATGACTTGTTAAAGCTTGGATCTTCCTGTGGATGTCCTCCCACCCTGCTCCCACATATTTCCTGAGGCAGCAATGTTGCTCAGTAACATGAAAATGTTAAGAGATCAAGAAGATAAGATCAAAATAAATTCTCTTTAGAAAAATCTGTCTATGTTCTTAAACCATGCTCTTAATCCCAACTTCCATTCACTATACTTATGGTTTGTTTCCTTTCTGTGAGTGCAGGACTTCAATCATCACTAATAAACCTAATTTCCCCTAATTGCCTGCAGCACCAACTATTCTAATGTCTCCAAATTATTTTAGATTTTGTTGTCCTCTTCTTCATTTTACTCTTCCAATTTTGGCACAGTCTGCAAATTCGTTTGAGACTTAATTTACAAAAAGAGAAACCACTGATTGGGAGAGGCATGAAGCAGCCAGAAGGTGCAGATTTCAACTCAAAAAAGTACCTGTTGGTCAAAACCCCACTAGAAACCCAGTGAAGTGGGATAAGACTGTCCTGAACAGTCACTGCTTTAAGACAGAGAATAATGAGAAAGAGCAGATACGGACTATGCCTATCCGGGAGCAGCTGTAGGTCACAGTGTGGGAACCAGTACATTTAGCCAAGTGCACGATGTAGTTGTAAATATTCATGTCTTCATCTCCTGAGCCATAGTAAAGCGCTGAATCAATACTAGTAATGATGACTGATGACAATTTCAAAGCTGTAAAAGTTATAACTAATGGAAGAAATCTGAATAGGTGCAAGAAAGTCTGAATATTCTGAGTTCTACCTGTTGCAGTAATTTCTTTATCCCATCATAGTCGTTATTGGATATTGAATGTGCTTCAAATTCAACATTCACTTCCTGTAAACAACCAGAAGACAGCAAGTATGAGACAAATATTGGCAAGAGTAATCTCTCCTAAAACTAAAGCAAAACTGTACGACATGAAGCAGAGAAAAAAGTCAATCAGCTCCCGACTAATGTAAAGCCTTATTTCTATTACTTGTTGGTACTGGCTGTTTTGAAGAACTTACACATCTCTTACGTAATCTTTAGAAAGACTTGAACACGTTAATGTTTTTAGACAAACTATTTTCTAATCTTGTGCTGCCAGCACCACTTTCTGGCCTTGATTTTATAATCTGGTCCACACAGGTGCACTACTACAGCCATGCACACCTGGACACCAGATAGCTTTAGGAGTTCACCTGCATGGATCAGATTGCCAGACTTTCTGAAGGCTAATATTTTAAATGATAAATAAAATAATGATTTTGTGCCTTTTTATTCTTAATTCATCTTAAAAAATAACAGACTACAGCTAGCCAGTTTTACTTCCTAGCATTTACCCACAAGCTTTAATCTTTACATTGCAAACTCTATGAAAGTCCACCTGACACTTAAAACAAAGGTCCTCACCGATACTTAAAAACAAGATTAAAACATTTTCATTACTAAAGCCCCCTCAGATTACACAACCACCAAACTGACATGATTTCAGATACATCAGTCTGAATCTTAATGAGGATTAAGGATGTCTACACAGCAAAAAACCAACACCCTAAACACCCCAAACCACATATCTGGAGTCTCAGGGCCCAAGGTTACAAACTATAGCTGGAACTAAAGGTGCTAATAATAATAGCATAGAAGTTCTCATTTGGGCTGGAGGTCAGGTTCTAAAACCCAGAAAGAGGAGCAGGTCACAGAATCCAAGTGGGAGCATATACATTTGTTTTTAATACTGTAGCGCAGGCCTCACAAGCCTAACTTTGTAGACCAGTTCCAGAGGGGCAGCCATGTTAGATTAGTTCCACAAAACAAACAAGGAGTCCTGCAGCACTTTTAAATGCCAGACCGGAAAGCTAAGACTTGCTACTACAGGGATCTTTCTTTCTTTTTTCTTTCCCGGGGGGGAGGGGGGGGAGAAGAGGTGTGGGGTAACAATGTAGATACCCACATGGTCTATCACATCATGTAAAGTTAACTCAGTCTTTAACATGATTGAAACATACCTCCCTCTAACAATCAACACAGGCCTCAGGCTGTCTTCACTAGGAAAACAGGTGCCATCTTAGGACAAGGCAGTTGTTAGTTTTCACACGTGTTAGCAGGTCAAGTTGAAGATTTAATTCAGGCAATCCTGTCTGTACCTTGACCTGCAAATTCACGTGGACACTACAAACTGCTTTGTCTCCTGGGAATTTACTTTGAGTTAATTAGCTTCAGTTAAGAACACATCCTTTTTCCCTACTGAAAAAAAGACAATGTATTGTTTATGTGGCATTCATTGAGCATGCTTTCAATTTCACATAGCTCTAGAAGTGAATACAGAAATCAGTGCAGAAATAAATATTCTGGTATCCTTGATGGTTTTTTTGTCTTCTCTGTTTCTCCCAAAGTCAAAGAAATTGTGTAAGACATTGCCATCTGTGGTCCTACAACTGAATCCACCTGGACAGACCCTTACTTCTGCAGGTCTTCAACAGCACTCCATACAGATGAAAGGATTTGCCCATGTGCAACTGATCCTAAGCTTGGAGATACAAACAACAATACAAAAGTCAAGGCTCTAGCAGTAACCAATCTACTGAACTCACCTTCCATTACTGCTTGCTATTTAAGCTATCAAATGTTTTATACTTTGTAATACAGAGATCCCAAGCCTGTGGTCCTAAACCAGGCCTCCTGGAACCTACAACTTGTTCTACACTGCATTATCAAGGCCACTGAAAATAGGTGTTTCCTTGAGTTGAATACATTCAGACCCATTACATGCCATGTAAGCACACAAATGTTGATGCTAAAATCTTAATGTTGTTATGAAATCACCTATGTTTTCTAACTTTTGACTATTTGGTGTGTTTAACAATACATTTAAACTTTCACATTTACATTGTATTTAAATTCTAGTAAAACCACAATCAAAGGCAGAGAAAACATAAGTGTATTATTAATATAATGCTCACATAGCTTCCCACAATCAGCACTTGACCCTGTTAGCTGGCCTCTCTTGATGTTCCAAATTTTGGTGAAAAAATCTTATTTCAACCAGGCCCCAACAAAATCTTAGCCTAAAAATACCAGGCTATTTAGCTGAGTTCAAGAGCAATTTTTCAGGATGGGCAGAGATAACAAATTCCAATTACTCCTCAGGAAACCAAAATGAAACGTAGACGGGTAACATGTAGAAAGCCAGACAAGAGGAAAGAAGAAAGAGAAAGTCTAAAGGGGACACACAGACACAACCTGCACTTTTGGCTGATCTCTGCCCACTGTGTAAAGGAGCAAGGAGTCCTGTGGCACTTAAAAGACTAACACAGGGGTAGGCAACCTCTGGCACATGTCCTGACAATGGCACCCGAGTCCATTCAAAGTGCCACACAGCATCCTCTGCAGTACCAGAGAAATTGCCATTCCTGCCACCGAAAGCCACTCTGTGCGGCTTCTTTCGGGTGCAGCTGAGACACAGAGGGTCCCCCCATGTGCATGCCTCTATGTGACACAGAAAAAAGCTGCCTGGAGTGGTGTGATGCTCCCCAAAGGAGCCACTCCGGGCAGCTTCTTTCTGCAACATGCCGGAGAACACCTGAAAGGAGCTGCTTCTTTTCATGGCATGCTTGGGGACCCCTGTCCCCAGGCACACTGCCAAGATGAGCCACTCTGGGTGACTTCTTTCCATGGCATGCCTGGGAAGTGCTCCCACTCCAGCCGTGACCGCTGCTGAATTTTCAGGCAGCCACCACATTTTTTTAGCAGAGGGGCCACCAGCACCAGCTGAGGGTCAGGGAGGAAGGACTGGCACAGGGGCTTGCAAAGGTTGCTGACCCCCCTAACAAATTTAGTTATGGCATGAGCTTTCATGGGAGAAAAAATAAACAAATGTGTTAGTCTTTAAGTGCCACAGGATTCCTTGCTTCTTTTACTGAACTAGACTTATACGGCTGCCCCTTTGGAACTTGTGTAAAGGAGGCAAGTGACCACTGCCCTGGATTGACAGCTGAGGAAACTGAGGCACTGGGCTGGGGAAGCGTGTCCCAGGTGTAACACAGAAGGGGGTGAGGGACTGAGGAGGGGAAGGGCCCAGGGCAGGCAAGGAAGCGCAGTCCTGTGCTGTAAGGGCAGGAGGGTACAAGGTGAGGAGGGAGGCAGGTGTGGTGTTTTTGGACCACCGAGGCTCATTGGGATTGTCCTAGTGATAAATGGGAGGGTTGTTTTACTGTTAGGGAAAACTGTCTGATTCCTTCTCTCCAGATGCAAGATTTTTAGGTGAATTACAATCCCATAATGAGAGGCAGCATATTCAGAGCTGTATAGGGAATCTATTGAAAGAGAACTAAGAGAGAGGGAACTAGACAGGCAGCTTTCGTTAGCCCTAAAACAACCCTCCTATTTACCACTACAGGAACCCCAATGACACTAGGTCAGGCTCTTCCAACCTGTTGCCCAGGGCCCAGAATCCAGCCTACCAAGGGCTCTTATCCGGCCTGCGGAGGCACCACACACACCCTCTCTTGCCACTCCTGCCATGTCGCCCTGCCTTGCCACACCATGCTCCCCTTCCTGACACTTCCTCTCTTGCCAGCCCTGCCCTGCTCTCCAAGCTCCTCCTTCCCTGCCATAGTCCCCAGCCAGCTACACACCCACTGCCAGATTTATTTATCGCATGAGTTTTGGGGGAAGAAAGTGTCTGACTTAGTGGGATTTTCTCCCACAAAAGCTCATGTGATTAATTATGTGTTAGTCTTTAAGTGCCACAAGACTCCTTGCTTTTTTTTCCCCCCGCTTTGCTTAGGGTTACCAGATACCAAAGCCTGGAAAGGAGGCCAGGGAAGTACAAAAAGGAGGACACTGGAGGACACATGGAGAAAATGTAGTATTAATGTAATATTCTTCTGTTTTAGGGGGCCTTGGAACGCTTTCCCCTAAAAATAAGGTATTCCATGGCATTCCAGCATACTTTAACCCCCTATAAATAAAAAGCCAGACAAAATCATGTATTTTAAAATGCCTGCCAGACGGAGGATGTGAAGGCCAAAAGGAGAACATGAAGGTAAAAAGGAGGACAAATCCTCCTTTTACCTGATATCTGGTAACCTGAGCTTTGCTAGACTAACACGGCTGCCCCTGTGGAACACCCAGGGCCCTTTCCTACCACCCCCACCACGCCCCTCTCTTCCCCCCTACTGCCCCACATGGCCCCCAGGATCCCCTCCTCGTCACCCCCCACCCTGCTCCCTTCACTCTCACCTACTGGCCTGCACCACCATTCTGGCCCTATCCCTAGAGCCCTGCACAGATACAAATACGTGGATCTGTATCCGAGCTGCATCCGCAAGAATGGTCCGCAGATATCTGTGTTATATCTGTGGATGCGGACATAATGCAGATATCCGGGGATATCTGCATATTTGTAGGGCTCTGGCTCTGTGCAGATAAAAATATGTGGATCCGTATCCGATCTGCTTCCGCAAGAAATGGTCTGCGGATATAAGGTAGACATCTGCAGATTTGCAGGCTTCTACCTATCCCCTCTTCCCATCCTTGCCAGCCTGGTGCCTACAGCCCTTACAGAACCAAACTGAATTTATAAGCCCATGCTTATGTCTGTTTAAATTTTATTACTAATAACATGAATGTCTACGCCTTACCTAGCCACAATCTGCTCACCCGCCCCGAGGTGAAAAAATAATTGCAATATCTGGCCCCTCATCCCAAAAGGCTGGACGCCTATGTTCCCTCTAAGCTGTGCGCGTGTGCGCACGTACACAGGTTGTGAAATCCACGCACACAACAAAATAAAGCACGCACAACAAAATTCCACAATGCTAATATCTTATGCTACTTTTAAGAAGGCAATTTCAAGTAACATCTTTCAAATAAGGCTTTATCATTTATAACATCATTTCCATCACCAGATCAAAATCAAATTTCAAGATTATTTGAATCATACACACTTACTTCACGGCACTCACAAGTTTGACCACACTCACTGGAGTGCGCAAAATTTGGTCACTGGCTCCTAAAATTTGCACAAAAGACATTTTTTGCACACACAGCCTATGAAAAATTAGAGGCAACATGGCTGGACACCAGGTAGTCCAAAACACCCCCCAAAAACACAAGGAGTCGTGTGGCACTTTAAGACTAACAGA
>ML681981.1:2438377-2528476 GCA_007922195.1 Podocnemis expansa | reverse complement strand
CACATGAGCTTTGGTGGGAGAAAATCCCACTGAGGAAGTGGGATTTTCTCCCAGGAAAGCTCATGCAAAAAATAAATCTGTTAGTCTTAAAGTGCCACATGACTCCTTGGTGTGGGGTTTCTTTTTGTTTGTTTGGTTTTTTTTTTGGTTTGTTGGTTTTTTGTTTTGTTTTTTTTTTTTGCTGAATTAGACTAACACAGCTATCCCTTTGGACATTTACAAAATACACCAGCAGGGGCTCCCCCCCCCCGAGCTGTCAGCCAGTAACCGTGTGACACCAATTGAGGGAGCGCCCCCCAATTTCCAGCCCTGGCAGTAGACGGTTGGGAGGGAGGCAGCCGGGGGCGGGGAGGCCGAGCAGGCCCCAAGCCCAGAGCTGAGGCTGGATGGTGGCCCGCCG
The DNA here is from genome assembly GCA_007922195.1 of Podocnemis expansa. Lineage (NCBI taxonomy): Eukaryota > Metazoa > Chordata > Testudines > Podocnemididae > Podocnemis > Podocnemis expansa. Next base: position 2,528,076 of record ML681981.1, on the reverse strand, counting down.
AGGTCCAGTCACCTCATGGATCCCCTCCTCCTCCGAGGCCGAGGCCGAGGCCGAGTCCCCCTGCTCCGAGGAGGCCGAGTCAGGCTCCTCCGCGGCCGGCTCCGGCGCCCTCCGCTTGCGCCGGGAGGCCATCTTGGGCCCACCGCCGCGCAGGCGCACTGGCCCCGAGCCGGAAGGCGCTGACGACAACAGCGCGCGCAGCACGCACCGAGCCCCTGAGCGGGGGGGGCAGGAAGCCCCGCAGGCAAGTGAGCGCCGCCGCCGCCGCGCGCGTGGGGCGTGACGGGAGCGGGCGCGCGCCGTCTCCCGGGATGGGTTGCCATGGCGAGGGGCCTGGGCCAGGCCGCGTAGGCGCCCTGGGTGGCAGCGGGTGAGGGTCAGTGGCTGGGTCTCCCTGGGACGCCTGCGGGCCGCTGTGGCTTTTAAAGACCAGCACGGTGATTTCTGGCCTGAGCTCTGCTGGGAGAAAATCCCGCTGGCAGACGCTTTGAAAATGGGGGAAAAGAAACAGTGTCACTTTGGAAGACGGATCAATAGGGCTCTAGCGCATCAGCTTTGTGGGAGAAAAGCCCACTGGGTCAGACGCTTCGAAGAGGGGAATATGCCGACTGGGAGGAAAGTCAATGTGGAGAGTGGAAGTGGTCCCCATCTTTTTCTCTGCCAGGGCACAGCTTGATACCATTAATTGTTTTGAGGCTGATGTGCTGATGCTGTAGGAGCTGATCCTATGTTTTACACTCCCATCTATTTATTTTCATTGCATTCTTTAAGGTCCCCCATCTTTCAAGCATCTGAGGAAGTGGGATTTTCCCCGGTGGAAGCTCATGGGAAAAATAAATCTGTTAGTCTTTAAGTGCCGCAGGATGCCTTGTTTCTTTACGCCACTGTGTATTCTCCCCCTGGACTCGTGAATATTCGTGAGCCAATCCAGAACCCTAAGAAGTTTTTCAAAAATAACATGGCGCACCTGCACAGGCCTGACGGCACGCTTGTGTGCCACGGTACACGGGTTGGGAAACACTGGTTTAAGGCATGGGACAGCCGGGTTGCTCACTGGGCAGAGCCCAAAAATCTGCCATTCTGGTACTAGGTGTCTGCAGCACCAAAGAGCTTTACATAATATGGGGGAAAAGAATTCACCACATTTTCCGAGGTTTCGTTTGTGGTTGTGTAAGCTAATCTATGGTACTGAACTCTATCAGCTGAAAGCTGACATATAGTGCTGAACCCTGTAAGCTGTAGCATGAAATCATTTCCTTTAGATAAAAACATCTTGTTGTTTACCAGACAGGCACTAACGAAACCCCCCTTACTTCCCTTTTTCTGTAAACTCCCATAACTTCCCGTCTCCCTAAAAATCCGTTACCTCCCCAGTCCCCTTAATTTCTTTTAGCCAATTATGTATCATTTCTTTGTCTGTAACCTTATATGGCTTATTACATATAACTGAATATAAGGCTAAACTCTTGCTGTAATCGGGGTCTCTCTGGCTTTATTCAGGGGACCCATTTGTGATCACAAATGCAATAAAGCAAATACCTTTTCACCCTTGGCGTGGTTATTGGCTCTGACGGCACCAAGACAATCCTGGTACCTGAATTCTGGTAACAGTTGGTTGATTTCCAACTGGGGGTGTAGTGCTCCATGGCATCTTCCTTGGTAGATGAACCCTGAGTTTCTAAGATTGGGTTTGAAAGTCATGCAGCACACAAATCTGCATGCCATCTGGCCCAGATTCTGTTTCACACACATGCTGTTCAATCCCTTTGATGTCAATGAAGTTGCTGACTTGTGGCAGAAATTAAAGCAAGCCACAGACATGGAGCAAGCAGGCTTACCCACAGGAGGCAGCTGGCTGAGTCTAAACCATAAATTCTGTAATTTTTATCTGAAGTGGACTTTCAGCTATTTGCTTATTAGGTTGAGAGCTAAGACTTTTCTTTATAATTGTGACTAAGATCAAGTGTAGGATCTGTAAATCTTCCATCTCCCTGTGTGGAGGACATACAGGGATTAATCTGTGTGCTGCACAGGCCATTGCTACAGTTGATCTGGCCTTCAAATATATTGTGCCCATTAGAAATAAATAGTGGAATTTATTTGATAGAAGTTTGTAGAGAGCTTATAGGTATGGATGCATGACTGTTATTATTCAGTATATGACACAGCTGGATACATGATAGGGAAATAATTTGGTTCTCACTACATTATACCTCCATCCCCCCACAAAATAAATGACAGTTCTCCTCCTGAATCGATGCTACAATTTAATGTTGGAATTTGGTAACTCTGGTTTGGCTCTTTTACTCTTCCCTCGTAGAATTATTGCCATGTGTTATACAGTTTGGGTGGACTTTTAATTTTTTCTTGGATTTACATTTTTTATTATCATTCAACCCATTAATGGATTTAAAAAAAAACAACTATGTCTGCTATATAATTAATGATGTATATTTTGGGAAAGCTTGTAAGCTTGCATTGCAGAATAACTTATGGAGCATGTGTCTTTTTTTTTTTTTTTAAAGAGAATGAAATGTAACGATACTGGAGTAAATATCTGTTTCCTTAATATTTCAATATTCCCTAAGACTTAGGCAGTTTGGGGTTTTATGTGTAATGTTCTTTTTATGCAATTTGTATAACAGTTGTAGTAATTAATGGAACAATTTTTAAAAGAAAGTTTTTGTGTGTGTGAATTTCAAAAAAGAAAAAGAAAAAAAAGAGAGAGACACACACATACCTTCTGAGGGCTTGATAAAGTCTGCCCCTGTAGACGACTACTACATTATATGAAAGTGTTTGAAGTAGAGCTGTTCTCTAGCGTATCTTGTCTGTCAGTCCCAGGCAAGCACCTTGGCTATATCTACAGCTGACTTTTTAGTTTGGACTTCCTAGTCTGAACTAAAAAATGTCCAAGGTTAATCCAAATTAACCTTGGGCAAGTTCAGACTAACCACTGCTTTTTAGTTCAAACTAGCCATGCATCCTAGTTCGAACTAACTTTTTAGTTCAAATTAGAATGCACAGCTAGTTTGAACTAGTGGCTTAGTTTGAATTAGCCATTATTTCGGGTCTTGCCCATGCTGAGTTTGAACTAAAGTTCAAACTAAGTTAGCTAGTCCACACTAACCAAGGATACTTGTTAGTTCAGACTAACCTTTGCCTAGTCCAAACTAAGAAATTTCTTAGTTTGGACTAGTCAAAGGCTAGTGTGGCCATGGGCCAAATTAGCCCGGAGTAAGGTTCCTTAGTCTGGACTAATTTGGCAGTGTAGATGTAGCCCTTGTGTTTAGTATTTCCTTTGGTACACTGCCTTCTGTGAACATGCTAGTGTCCTTGGGAGAAGAGCTGTGCTATAATGAATTTCATTAAGTGATTCCAAAAATGGATTCTCTGTCAATGATCCTTAATAGCTCTGCCATGTGTGAACTGTATAATTAACTTAAAGCATTGCAGAAAGTGTTAATCAGTAACTGGTTGAAGTTTTATGGGGGTGGGGGAGGAGATAGTGGAGATCTGGTCAATAGCAGGAAAGACTTAATACCTTTAGTTTCAAAACCAATTTTCTAGTAAGATACTCTGCAGAGGGGTATCCCATAATACCCAAAATATCCACTGACTCCTCTAAATTAAGCACAAAATGGTCATAGAAATATCTTCTTCCTATGAAAAGTTAGAGAATGTATGTGTCAAAATTAGGCTTATAATGCAACTTCCCTTACAACTTTGTCTCAGAAGAAATGATCACCTACACAATAGGAGATATTTTATGAGTTCCAGTCACAGTTTGGACAGTGAACCCTCCTGTTGGAGAGGAGTCACTTAGGCACCAATTCCATTAGGTACCTAAGCAGTTGCTTACTTCTAAGCACAACTATCTGGTCTCATTGACTTCGAAAGGGCCTGATTTTCAGAAGTGCTGAGCTGTCACAGCTTGTGTTGACATGAGTTGGAAGTGCATGCTCTGCAAGATACATATCGTAAAAAAAAATTCCAGGATAAAACACTCCACTACATATGCTTTTCTTCCTGGGGAAAGGATGAAAGAACAAACATGACATATGTGAGTTATGTAGCTTAGTGCACCACTGGAATGTGCTCAAATACCATGGCGAGGAGAGCAGTACAAGAATAATAGAAAATCTGTCAAAGGAGGCTCATTATGTTACAGTGTTCATATGTTATTGAGGTTTGTTGTTGTTTTTTTTAAAGTACATTCTTTCCTTGGTATTCTTTGTCAGTTTTCTCTCTAAGTGGTATCATGCAAAACCAGCATGTTTTCTCTTGGCCCTATCAGGGTGGATGTCCACTCCCAGAGAATGCTGTTAACTGCTTACTCATGGTGTATGCAGTCATGCGTCTGTCAATTATCCTGTTTCTTGTGATGCATAATTTCTATTGCCATTGTACAGAGACAAGTTCTGTAGATCTAATTTAAATATTCCTTTGTTTCATTTCAGTATTCTGTTGCCATTCTTTGGTAAATAATGAAGGTTCTGTTACTGAAGGACCCCAAAGACAGAGACTCAGGACCAGATCCTTATATTAAGGTAAGTAAGTTGGAGGAAAACTATCCCTAGCATTGTTTCACTAGTATTAGCAATTACTAATAATACTTAGCAATTCAATAATAGATATGTTTAGCTGTTACAAATTAAAACTTAAGTCATAAAACTTTGAAAAGTGTTAGTATCTATTGATTAAAACTTTCTAATTTATTTAATTTGCATTGTACAAATGCTTGGTTTAGATATGAGTGTTATACACTAAAACCAAAGTTAAAGTTCTTAGCTGAGCAATCATCCATTGTTATGGAAGTTAGTTTTTAAGTGGGAAAATGACTAAATGTCCATTTGCTTCTTCATATAACAAAATATTGTAATCATTTTGAAATTATTATAAAAAATGTTAGCAGTCAAAATTGAGAGTCCAAGAACATAAGTGATACCAAAATACCTTTGACCTCTAGAAGTGGCCTTTTTTCTGCAAAGCTTATTCACGTAGACTGTTCTTATCTGTGCAAGTAAGTGCCATAGCCTTTAATGCACCTTCATGTGTACGTAAGAATTTGCAGGATTGGGCCCTTACCACTGAAGTATATCAGTGGCATGAGACAGTTTATATTGTACTTGTAAGAAGATTAATAAAGGGTATCAGTCTACAAGGCTGTCAGTTCAATATCTTTTAATGGCAATAAGATCACCATTAAAAACAAAAATGCCACAGATGCTGTTGGATTTTAGTTCAGACAAGTAGTTGAATAGTTCTGCTGCCAGATAGCCCATTCTTTTAAATACAAATAACCACCATTTGTGATTCATTCAATTACTGTACAATTTTGTTCATAGGAATTAGGATTATATGGATTTGAAGCAGCTTTAATCCCAGTTTTGTCCTTTGAATTTGTGTCACTTCCAAGTTTCTTTGAAAAGGTAAGATTAAGCCTTTTAGTAGTACTGTTAGGGAAATTATGCCCTATGACTGTCAGACTACTAAAACTGAACTTGAGTCAGTAATACCTCTTCACTGCTTTCTGGACTGCTGTTTCTTTAATGAATTGATAAGGGAGTTAAACATTTTCCACACCCCCCATCCCTTTCCTAAGTATATATCTTGTCCCTAATTGCCATATTGAGCCAAAAAAGATGCTACTAATGACAGTGAAGAATGTTATTGAGCATGCTAAACTAGTCTCCCAAATATCCTTAGATGGCATATGTAGTCCCTCATCCTGTAACTAAACAGAGTTCAGATGAGGTGAGCTGTAACCAGTCTTGCAGTGTTTATAGTACTAGATCAATGGCCTAAAGTCCTTTGTCATGGAGGTGTCTCTGCTGCCTAGCAAGAAAACAGGACTGAACTGAAGACTTTCTTGATCCCCAAATCACACAGAGCTCAGAAACAACACATTTAGTGGTTTCTCCTATTTAGTGACGTCTATTTGTTAACTGCAAACCAAACTAAGATCTGACTAGTGCTTTCTTCTATGCTCCTGTCTATAGGATAGTGCATTGTAATGCTAGGGTTTATATACAAGAGAAGGTCAGTTAATAAAAGAAAAAGAGTTAATGAAAGAAAAACATAAGCCTTCATAAAATATATTTGTGTGATTTGAACCACCCTGTTGCCTAGCCCTAGAGAATCTAAGGATACTGTCTTCTATTCAGATTTCCCTGCCTGAGAGGTGCCCAGTGATGTGTTCTAAATGTTCTAAATAATGGAGGTCTGGAGGACTTGAGAAAAGGGAGGGAAGGACTATGTGAGCTGGTGAAAGGTATACAAAACAGAAAATAAGTAAGTTTAGTAGGGCATGTAATCTTAATTCATTCAGATGGATGGCACAGTCCTATTAGGGCCTAAATTATTAAGGTCCTACAAGAAAAAAAATGGTGATGTTTTTTTGCATTGACCAGGCATGGCCAAACTGTGGCTCAGGAGCCACATGCAGCTCTTGGATGAAAAAGTGTGACTCCTGGAAGAATGTCAGCAAATCAGTTTAAGAAAGCAGCCCCAGCCTACGAGTTCAGGAGGGGGTTGGGATGGTGGGGAGAAGCGCAGCATGATCAGGGATTTTAAAAAAAAACTTGCCACTAGCCTGCAGTCTTCTACATTGAGCAGCAGCTAAGTTTTTACTGTATAGGCCTAGTTTTTGTGGTAACCTTAAGTAATAATTAGAATCTGACAGTAGAGTCAATATTTGCCCTCTTTTTATGATAAAATTAAAGCGTGCAATGAATTTTAAACTTAGTAACTGTTTTGGAGTAGGTAAAAGTATATGGCTATATGCCTCAGTGTGACTCTCGAAGGTTTAATAATCAACTTGTGTGGCCCTTGAGTTCCATAGGTTTGGCCACCCCTGATATAGACAATGAGTAACCTGAACTCTTCTTCATCCTGACAGCAAGGCAAGTAGCAGCCCTGGGGACACTGAGTTACTGCTAGAAATAATTATTAGTATCCCCCATAAGAATTTTAAATCCCACACGCGCATCTTACATACAAGTCCGATGAGAAGAATCTATATTTGTTCCTTAATTCATATTTTCAGAATTAACATTGTTTTGCATGAAAGCTTGCATTTACCTGAATTCAGTGTTGTGTCATTAATATTTCTGCTACTTGTATTAAGTGATAAAATTATTTGACACTTTGGATTATAACATTCATATTGTAAGACTTAACTGAATTTTTTTAGAGCTTCCCAGTGTTTAACTAAATATATTTTCTAAATTGTTTGCTGATAGCTCTCTCATCCAGATCATTATGGGGGTTTAATTTTTACCAGTCCAAGAGCAGTAGAAGCTACAAAGTTATGTTTGGGAGAGAAGAGTAAAAATGAAGGTAAATGCATATTTATATGATTGGGTATGTGTCCTTAAATGAAGTTTTGGAAGTTTCATTCTTGCTTCTACTACTCAGTACTCAATGTGTTTATATCTATTTAAAAAAAGTCTTCTCTAATAAATTGACTTTGAATAGTTGAGGGCACCGAGTAGCCTTATACTTAGGTGAGCTTTTACCTGTAGAAAATTTTGTTTGCCCCCCCACACCATAATAATTTTTCTAGTTATAACAAAAGAGAATTCTGAATGCTAGTTACTAATAAAAGTTCATCTTCCTCCATAAAGTGAGTGCAAATTATTCTTACTAATGGTAGGACAATAAGCACCAAAAAGGAACCCTCATCCATTTTTAAAGGTATATTAAGGGAACTATACATAGTTGTCTGCTGGCATCTCTGGACGACAGTGGAAGCACACACTAAAAACTGGCCACCTGTTTCATCATGCATGTCTCAGTCATGAAATCTTATGTAAAACAGTCTTCGATTTTTTAATACAAAATCTGCTACGTAGATTGGAAATTAGCTAACAGACAGAGAATAAATGGTAATGAACGAACAGCAACATGCTAAGCTAGGTGGAAGAGTTTTGTGAAACATAGCATAGAAATTGTCATAGGAGATTATATCAGTAGTCTGTCTCATCATGTATTCTGTCTCTAACAATGGCTAGTACCAGATGCTTCAGAGAAAGGTGCTAGAAAGCATATAAGTGGACAGTTATTGAATAGCTTGCATGTAGAGAGAGTCTTTCTAATCCCAGACAGTTAGTGATTAGTTTATTCTCCATAAAATAAGGATTTATAGCTATTAATTTTTTTATTTATTAATGCTGGGATGCTCTACTCACTGCTGGGGCTTAGGTCTGGGAGGCCAACACCCCTTCCTGTAGTTATATTCCATCCCTCTTTCTGGATCTAACTATATCAGGACTCACCTGTACTCCCTTCGTGGTTCAGTTCTCTGTCCAGATCACTGTAGTCTTCTCCTTCTGGAGTATCAAAGTGTCTTGGGACTCAATGTCCTTAGCAATTCTCCCATTCACAGCCCTTTAATTGTGCCACTACCCCAGGGCCTGTAGGAGAATCCATGCACACCTTCCCTACTGCTTGCCACCCAGCGATCCTGCAACAAGCAGTTAAGGGCTGTACAGTCCTGAACAGTATAGCTGTAGCTCTCAGCTACATCCTACCTCAGCATCTCTTTCCTTCAGAGCCATTGAAGTGTCACTCTCACAGCCCTTATCTGCCTTCAGCTGCTGGGCTTTATACAAACCCAATTCGTCTCTGTCCAGCTGAACCTCACCTGTAATTAGTGTTTGCTCCTGTCCCCTCCCCGCTCCCTGTTCCTCCAGTGTAGCCTAGGCGGTTAATTGGCCCACCTAGAGACCTTAACCCTTCAGGCTTTGTGTGAGGTGGAGACTTCATTGCACTAACATAGCAGGGAAGGTTCTTAGTAACCATAAAACTATCTTATCCCTTTTTTTTTTTTTCCAATCCTAAGTTCTTGCACTCAAATGTTTTTTCTGGCAATGAGGTCCACAGAGTAACTGTGCGCTGTTTAAAAAATTATTTCCTTTCACAAGTTTTAAATGTATTTATCTTTTCATTTCAGATGGTGTTCTCCTTGTTCTTGTATTATGAGCAAGAAATTTCCAGCCATGTTAGTCTGTATAGAGCAAAAACAACAAAAGCCCTGTGGCACCTTATTGACTAACTGATTTCTTTGGGCATAAGCTTTCGTGGGCTCCAACCCACTTCGTCAGATGCATCTGACGAAGTGGGTTGGAGCCCATGAAAGCTTATGCCTGAAGAAATCGGTTAGTCCATAAGGTGCCACAGGACTCTCATTGTTTTTATTATGCACTAGGGTAACAAGAATCACCTGATTTACCATCTCCGTGTTTAGGCTCTGGTCATGCAAACGTGTGCGTGAGTAATTTTACAGATGTGAGAAGTACCAGCTCAAGGAGGCTGGTTCCTGGGTTTGCAGGGTCGGAACATCAGATTTTAAGCCTTTGGGTGCAAAGACCTTGTCTTTATTTGTATTTGTAGGGTACTTGTCACAGTTGAGCCCCAGTTCTGATTTGGGCATTTGAGCATGACTGGAATGCATTTCATAAACCTTTGTCATGATATGGGTCAGGGTGCAATCTAAGTGGAATGTCATGTTTTCCCCATTAAAGTTAATAATCTGTGATGTGCTTTTGTGTCTTCAGAATGTCTCAGGGACATTCACCGCCTCATTGCTGCATCAACATGCTGGCATATTTTAAATAATTACATAGACCTCTTTCATAATAGAGCTTATGGTGCAGTCCAAATCGGTGTGTTTTCCCTGTAAAGTTGCGTTACTATGTGACCTGCAGCACTGAACATATTACAATGCTTTGCTATTGTAGCTCCCAGCCTGGGGTGCTCACATACAGCCGACAAGCATGTTGATCACACCCTGACATGTCTATGTCCTAGACAGCCATGGTTCAGCAGCTCTGATCTCAGCAACTTGTCTGCACTCCACAGCTCCACTCTGATGACATTCGGCAAGGTGACCTCAATAAATTTCCTATTCCAGATTTTCCCACAACTGTGCATTATGCACTGTCCAACCCTTTCCCGGCCAGGTTAGAGGAATACACAAACCTTATTACTTCTTTGAAGACACTTCTTTCATATGGCTTGTGCAGGTAGTGATGATCACAAATTTACATCTAGATTGTATAGCCAGTACATTACTGCAACAGTGAGCTGGTGAATGTCCCTCAGACACTGAAGACAAAAGCACATCACAACTGACTAACTTTACTGGGGAAAACACACCCTTCCTTTTAAACACAATGCAGAGTTGGTTTATAGTAAAAATAAAATAAATTTATTAACACAAGATGTAGGTTATGTGTTACGAAGTAAAAAGAATAAAGTTAGAAAGGGTTACAAGCAAATAAAAGCAAAAACACACATCTAAAAATCTAAAACTTAATCTAGCAAGGTACAGGTCTTGTTCAACATGGCTTCTTACCTGTATTCAGTTTCCAGAAACTTCAACCATCCCCCACTGTTTCCCACCTTTAATGGAAGGACCCATATTTTTCAGCTTGCCCAAGCCCTGTTCCCTTGTGTCCATCTAGTGATGCATGTGAAAGATGACCTCTTGCTTGGCGTGAATTTTCCAAAGTTCAATGAACTTGCTTCACAAGGCGGATGACCTCATTCTATTTTTCCCTTCTGTGGTCTTCTCTTCCCCCTCCTGATCTGCATGTAAATAGAGCTTCCAGTATTTCCAGTCACCTCTTGTGTAATTTTGTTGAAGACAGGTAGACAGTTGCCTTCCCTCCTATCTAAGGGAAAGCTTGTTTCTCCCTGACATAGGAGACCCATGAGATCGATCTCTACTAAATCAGTTTTTCAGGAATCGGGATTAGGAGGTTGGATCCAAACAACATTGTTCTGAATGAAGCTATAATTTAACTAACATTTTTTATGAAGAAAAACTTCTGGCCATTTTATTTTTGTGTCTGCTTCTTTAATATTTCCCCCATTAATAGATCAGTTTTTTCTTTTAGTAGTATTGGTCTTATTATTTTTATAAAAATAATAGGGCTGTCTTCTAAGCATTCCAGCACATAAATATAGGATTTATTTACCTTTCTTTGACTTATCGGCATTTATCTTGCATTTATTCTATGGCTAAGCCAGTTTTAAGACTACATCTGTGCTAGATATCCTTATTGCACAAAATGAAATACGTGAGTTTATCATATACTTTCTGTTCTAGAATTCTTTTTCTCCTGCAACTCCCCAGTAAGGATTTTTATTCCTAGTTAATTTCAAAATGTAAATGAGCATTAAAGATTACAGATGATCTGGTACAGTGCAAGTATGCATTAAAAATACTACTTTACAAGTAATTGAAAACAGTATTTGTTCAAGCAAAGCTTTTTGAAGCATGTTATAGACTGTTTTTATAATGAACAATAAAACTGATTTAAAATCTTTATTTTGTATATGTAGAATTGCTGACATTTATAATGTAGTATTGGTTATTAGTATGTTCGTGCACTCACAGATTTCTCAGGATAAATAAGCAATCTTTTTGACAGAAGTTCAGATATTCTGGCATTTATGTTTTCTTGCCACATGCTTACAAGTAATATAATGTTTTACAGCCTGGAGAAACTCCCTTAAAGAAGAATGGAATACCAAATCAATATATGTGGTAGGAAAGGCTACAGCTTCTCTAGGTAAGCTGGATTAAGAAGAAAACCTTATACAAAACAACCTCTTCAATACAATTCTTGAAGTGCTAACCTTAGTTGAAAGCTACCCAGAACAAAGGCATAAGAGGTCCGTTGAGTTAACGAGTGAAAGTTTCTAAAAAGTCAGCTTTATCTATGTCTTCAGTGCTACACCAGCTAAAGATCAGGCCTGTGGGTGCGCGTATTTTTCCTCACTATATTGCAATTGTGATTACAATAACGGTGATTTAGAATATTAGTTAAAAAAAAAAAACCACAGGAATTTGTGTATTTTCTATTTCTCTATACAATGGATGAAAGGGGCTAGAATTTCACCCATTGTTTCTATACTGTGATACTCCATCGGAGAGTTTAAAGAAATCATATACATTGCTTTAATTGTGATGTATAAATAACTCATGCTGTAGGCAAGAATCCTTCTACCACACAAAGAAATCCTATATAATTGATATTAAATTGTTTACCTTTTGTTTTTTGTTTTGAGTGCATTTCAAAGCAGAGGCAGACTGGCAATGCAAATTAGTTATTACATAGTTCTTTTAATTGGAGTTTATTACACTTTTTCAGTAATATCAGTTTATTTACTTAATCTTTGTTTTGTACATGATGACTTATTCACTATATGTTAGCTGAATTAATGTTAACCACTTTAACTAATGTGTAGGTTTCTTGTTTGTCCATTGGCCTTATACATGGGCTGTAACTCTTTAAATCTTCACTTGTTTTACATGTGTTCTATTAGGATACTACATCACATTGGTAAAGATTCAACATAGGCCTATAAAGAGACAAGCAGCACAATTTGAGTCTGTTTTTTCTGATACTTTTAGATATTGTGCATATGGTTTTTAGCTTTATGCTAACCAAAGTTTAAATCAGATAGTTTAGAACATTTGACATTTACTTAGGGGTACTTCTGGATAAATCAATACTGTACTTTAAAGTCACAGTCACTGGACTCATGAAGTTTTTTTCCCTCCTGTTAATTGTAATTTGGCACACTATAAATGTGTGTTAATTTCATTTAAACCCTGTCTGCATGTAAACTTCAGTGTGTTAGATGCCATTTTGCTATTTGAATTGGATTTACATGGCAACTGTTTGTTCTAAGTTGCATTAGCAGGTGGCAATAGCTATGTGACATGATTGCTTGCACCTATCTTATTGGCTATTCAACCACTATTTGATTTAAGTACATAGCTTGAGCAATTGTTCAGTTCCCTGCAAAAATAGCTTAGAATTGCATACCTATAGACAGGCAAGGTTCCAGAGCCAAATAGAGGTTTTTTATTCTCATCAGTATGAGATGAATGGGTAAATCTCAGGATATAACAGGATGTATGAGAGAGCCTCAAGGAGACAATAGTTTAGCTTTGCATCAAATGTTTTGCTTTTGAACAAGTGACCTAAAATGTTTAGTAATATTTAGAGTGGATAGATTAAATAAATAGAATGATACAATCTGATCCTGAATGGTTCCTTAGTGTGGGAGTTATCAGATTTAATTTCTAGAATTACAGAAGAGATTAATTTAACTGCAAGTAGAAGATCACAATTCACAATATCAGTCAAGATATAGAAAATCGTACGGACCAGTGATTCACAGCCTGTGGCTTGGGGGCTTTCAGAGTGGTCCATGGGGGTTTTCAAAGTGGCCCACTGCTCCCTTCCCACTGGCTGCAGAAAGGAGCCACTGCCAAAGGAGCCAGGCAGAGGGCATTTCCACATGGCACAAAGACTAGTGCAGACTCCTTGCTGGAGCCAAGGGGTTGAGGGATCAGCACGTTTCTTCCCCTGGCTGTAGCAGGGAACATGGCAAATTGCTTCATCTAGGTTCAGAGGCACTCAGGGCCCTGCTTGAATCAGAGGGAGAAGAGCACTGATCTTTCATCTCTCTGGCTGCCGGAGGCAGCCACTGCCTAGGGACCCCAGTGGAAGACACAAGCTTATAGGATGGGTGCTGTTTCCCTGCTGCTGCCAGAAACATGGGAGATCAGTGAGGAGCCAATCTTCTTGCTGAACTCCTTCCATCTGGCTGCGGCAGGACAGAGGCTAATCGCAGGGACTGGTGGCCCTTCAGGCTTGTAAAATTATCTCTTTGGCCCTCAAGCCAAAAAGATTGGGATCCACTGGTATGGACTGTAGGGAGGCTTGAGCCAATCGCATCTGACCCTACTTAGTTAACTTTTGGGGAATGCCACCATCTCCGTGCCTTCCTGGTAAATAAGAGACACTATACTTCTGGATTTTCAGTGTTTGATCCAGCATCACAGAGGGGAGGTACATACTGATAAACTACATCTGCATGCTCAGCAGGGGCACAGGTGCAGTCTCAGGGAATGCAGTCTGTTTTGCACAGTGAGCCAACACTTGTACCTTTACTTGGAGCCTATGATGTGTTGACAGGCTCCAGGATGAAGTTCAGATACACTCTAAATCTCCATGTTACTCTCCTAGTGCAGTTCCCTCTGTGTGACCAAGGATTAAATCCTTAGGAGGTGGCATGTTACTTAAAGAAATTACTCAGCAGAAATATGTCAAAAGTTTGGCAAAAGATGGATTAAGCTGGATCCCTTTTCTGCTCAAGTTTTCTGAAAATAAATTCTGATTTGTTGTCGCATTGTCAAGCACTGTATTTCTTGGTTACTTTTTTTTACAGTGGAGGAAATTGGCCTTGCTCCCCAAGGAGAAAAATGTGGAAATTCTGAAAAACTAGCCACATACATTTGCACAAGTAAGTATGCAGAAATCTTTCCATGAAGGCAAATGTATTTTAAACTTGCTTGAAGGCTACCATAGACAATATACCCACACTGCACATATTCTGTGTATATTATGAAGTTCCAAAGGGACAGCCGTGTTAGTCTAGTTCAGTAAAACAAACAAGGAGTCCTGTGGCACTTAAAGACTAACAAATTTATTTATTGCATGAGCTTTCATGGTGGAAAATCCCGCTTCATCAGACACTTTGAAGATGGGGGAACTAACAGAATAGAGTAAGTTCCCCCATCTTCAAAGCATCTGATGAAGTGGGATTTTCTCCCACGAAAGCTCATGCAGTAAATAAATTTGTTAGTCTTTATGTGCCACAGGACTCCTCGTTTGCGTATATTATTTTCAATAGAATCCTGCAACCTCATTTATTGGGATGCTTCGGATATCCACAATACCTTTTGGATAAACGAGTGTGTGCTCTGTGTATCCAATAAGTGGTAGTTTATATGGATTGTCCCATAAACAGTAATAATAATAATGAAATATTATATGGGCACAGATAAAATGGCATTTACTGGCTGTTAGCCAGGACTTTTATAATGTAATGAAAGTGAGAGCTGCAAGTATGACCTGTTTGTGTATCTTGCTGCACTGATGCTCTGTGAACTTTGACACTGACTTCTCTTGCTTTGAAATTAGACATTACCCCAAACCAAGTGAGGCTGCCCTTCTCCTCCCCTCGTTGTCCAGTGATTCAAAATGAGATAAAGGGATCACCCCTACCTGCTCAAAATAAACCAGATAAATCCCAAAGAAGAGTTGTTTTAAGGATGTTATGAAAGCAGAGGTGAAGGGAAGAAGGTTCCAATGGCAGGCTGAACTTGCTTTGTTATGATGAAAGCTGTAATTCGGACCTACAGGCTACTTCTAACAATAAATCAAACTTTTGTCTGTCCCATGTGATTTAAAATAAGCTAGTCCAGTGAAAAAGGCTAATTTAGAAAGCTTAGCTATTGTATTTATTGCTTTTTGTTATCCTGACCCTCACTGCATATAGCCTTGCTCATAAGTTGTATCTTTAGTGGGGAGCAGCCACTTCCAGAATCAGAAATGTAAAGTTTCAATTTTCCCTATAATAGTGTTTCTGAGAAACATGTTTGAGCCTGGTTGCTGGTTATCGTTTATTGGGTGACTGAAAGATAGAACAGCTGCAAGCTGCACCGTGATACTTTATGATCAAGCAGCTGGGATTGTAGATTAGGAGAAACCTATGCCATCAGAGACAATTGCTCCAGAAGTGAGATTGACATCAGAATTTCTGATACATGCACACAGAGTTGAGGAGCATTAATAACTGATGTTCAGACTGACTTGAATGTGTGTTCAGATTCATACTGATATCTGCTAAATAAGACACTTAACAGAAGAAGATCAACAGATTTAGGCAGGAATTAATCTTAAAAGTCTTTGAGATTTCTGCTAAATTGAGCTCTGTGTGTGCGCCAGCTGTAGATGTCTAGGTGCTCTGTTCCCTAAATCTACTGAATACTGAGTTTGTCCCCTCTGCTGGCAATGCAGAGTATCATGCATGGTGTTAAGGAAACTGCACTGCGGTGTCCTAAGGAGATAGTGAACTTGGTGGTTGGGGAAGATAGCTCTCATCTCCCTAACTAGTAAAAAGCACTTCTGTTGTTGAATGACCATCTGTTCCAAAACACAGGGTGGTAAAAAGGAAAATATTGGTTTGGAGACATATCCAGCATCCATCAATATACTAGAGAATGACCCAAGCTTTGAAGAGCCATTTTATTTAAACAATAAAATGAAAATTGTCCACCTTTTGGCAACCAGATGCAGAAACCAGATGATGATGAATGTACCCATTCTAGTTGATAGGGGAATTCGTGTAGCAGCTGACTCAAATGCTTTATTAACTGACCATACTTCATCCTACTGACTCCATGTATCTTCTAGCTAGCTGCTCAGGTACTATACTGATGGGAACTGGGTCAGACACTAGACCAGGGGTCTCAAACTCATGGCCTGTGGGCCACAAGCAGCCCCTACAATTATTTTCTGCAGCCAACAACAACACTATCATTATCGATATTTGCAATATCATTGTATGGAAAAGTTTCAGTGGTGCAGCCCTCAGGCTAATGTACTTACTAGTCCTCATGTGGCCTTCATCATGATTTGAGCTTGAGACCCCTGCTCTAGACATTACTTGTTGGCCACCGGACATAACATTTGATACAGGGTAGAGGATTATTAGTACAGTCTTTTATTCACAGCAGTGATTTATGTAGCCAAATGAAAAAGTAGGATTAGATCTGTCAGACTTCTTTATTTACAGAAAGGCTGCATGATTTTTTAAATGGCACAAGCAGTAAAAAGATATTAAAATAAATTGTATCATCTTAAAAACTAAGACAGACAGCTGCTGACATTAAATGAAATTCTGGAAATGAAAAAATATAGTAGTAATATTTGGGCCTATACATGGCTGCATGAGGCATAAAAGAACAACACACAGTCCCTGTTGTAAAATTTAAGAAATACAGAAGAAGGTTTTCCCTGAGATTATTTTTAAAAATATGTGGATAATTGTCATTTTGGATTATTGATTAGTATTAGTGGGTTCTGCAGAAAAGGTGAATTTTGAGGAGGATTTGAAAGGAGAGGGGACAGATGTCTGTGTCCCATGATCAGATACTAAGAGAAAAAAAAGATTTAGGATTTATCCAAGAAAGAAAAAATGTAATACCAAGGTTTTCTCTCCAGTGACTGGAATTGTCACATTTTTAGGAAATCCAATAGTAAGAAAAGACCTGAACTGCATTAAAGAAGAATGACCTTTTAAGAGCTGTGTTGATTGCTCCAAGACAGTACTGTATTACAGAAATGGAAGTCTTTATCTAACTCTGAATAAATGATTGTACCATTGCAATGAGTACAGCAGCAGTCCTGGAGAAAACGGAGGATTGTCTACCATGCACGTTCAAAGTGATGAAAAAGAGGAAGGGAAAAGCCAATCCTTTGTTTTAAATTAAATCTAAACAGATTTTAGAATACCACAGTTTCTTTTAGATCTGTCTGCTTATTTTACTTTTAGGAGGATATTCTGCCCTATCTAGATGTGTGCATTAACTGAAGGCACTGCTTTCTTGCTAATAAACTTTGTCTCACTCCTTCCAAGAAGCTCTCTAAGCTTCTTTTCCTGCAGGTTTGTTCTTTTGTGGGTTGCTCTGCCTCGCACCTTAACCTGGCTCTTACTGTTCGCCCTCCTTGGCTCAGGGGCTGCTTCCCTGTTCTATACACAGCAGAAGTGTATTTGAGCGCTGGTACTGATGGAGGCAGGCAGATGGGGAGCTATTGAAGACAGGGGAACTTCATCTAGAGCCACCGGCAGGGAAGCAGGAAATGAGGAAATGCACCTTTTATAGCAGTTTGGGAAAAATTCCTGGGCTAAGTGCAACTTCTTATTAGTTCACAAGCAACAGAAATCTACAAAATTGCAGGTCTCTCAGTATACTCGGCAAGAAATGCAACCTTGAGTGTCTCATTCATTTCCAATTACAATGCAGAAAATTTCAATCAGTGGGGACTCCTGTGGCTGATGTGCATGTAAAGAAATTTAGACTTACTCAGTTGGGTATATATAAGCACAATCAATTTATCTAATCCTTTATAACGACCTCTGAAGTATTAGAGAAATTATAATAATGTCCTCAATCAGTGTTTTCCATTATGCACCTATTAGTCAGCCATTTCCTTTTGCTTAAACATAAAATTACAAATAAAGACTTAAATGGGAACACTAAATCTAGGTATAGCAGAGGTTGTATATCATTAACATTTGCTGTCAGCATGAAAATAAAATCTGAATGGTGACATTCCCCTTGTTATTTACTTTCCATGCCTTTGGTACTGACTTTGGCTTAGCTAATCAGGAAAATAGATCAATTGCCTCCTCAATTAAATAGGTCATTTCAGTCTATTTTCAAGACAAATCTTATTAGCTTTATTAAAATTTAATGTCTTTGTAATGTTGATTCTGTAAGTTAGAGGGCACTTCTGGGGCCAGTGTGTGTTACTTTCTCCAGAGCTACTGAACTATTATTCTTTGCTTTGTAAACACAAGTGAAAAAGGATTAGTGTTATTTTTCCACCTATCACATTGGAGTTTCAATTAGCTGACACAAGCTTTAGCTGAACTGGTATTAATGTATTTTGCCTTTATCGCACAGAATACTCTTCTGCTTTTTATCTCAAGTTTTTTGTTGCTTCCTGTAATTTATTACTGACATATCTGCATTTCCTCATAAAACTTTCCTTTGCAACCAGAGCATAGATGTGTGTTGAGTGCTAATAAGGTCCTTCAATTTTTTATTTCACTATGGTGTCTTTTTTCCCCCCAGATGCTTATCTCCTGTCAGTACTCCAAATAAATAGCCCAGTCTGTGATTTACTGTTCTGACAGACCCTGAAAAAAATCTCTTTAAGGGGAAATTGAATAATTAATAAGTTTTGAAGGACCCCAGTTATTAAAAGAGAGTAATATGATTATGGAGAATTTTGCCTCAGATCTTGGTGTGCCTCAGTGTACATCTCCAAAAGCAAACATGTGCCAGTAGAGTATTTCACTCAGATGATGTTTAGTGCTGAAAAATCACAGTGGAGTTTGTTGTTCCATTTAGGGCCAAAGGAAGATTTGTAATTTCCATAGTTTCATTTGCTTCTAACATGGACTCTCACTTCATTAAAATATTAATTCCCAAGTTGGCATCCTTTTTCCATTGTGAAAGTAACAATTGCAAAAGTATTATTTCAGGTGGAAAGTTATTATTTCAAATTGAAATATGGTGGAGGGAGCCATGTTACATCTTTTGTTATGACCACTCTCAAAATGTTAACTATGTGCCAGTCAAAGAACCAGTTTGTTTTAAATAGAAAGTACTGATTAGCAGTAGCATGGAAATGGACTGGGGAGACTATCCAAATGCGTCTGGCCTTCAGGCTGTCCTTAAAACAGATAACAAATCAAAGCTTCAAAGAGAACTGCAGAACTGGAATTCATATGCAGAATTGACACAGTTGCCTTACGGTTAAATAGGGACTACAGATTTTTTTCTTATTACAACAGGTTATTTGACCTCACTTTCCTCTGTATCCTGTTCTCCAGTGTTTGAATCTAAACTGCTTTGATTTGCTGTAACAATCTGACCTGATCTTATGACTTACACTTCCCTGCATTTATTTTCCTTCAATTCTGTAAATTCCCCATCTTTGAGCATCTGATGACATGGGATTTTCTCGCATGAAAGCTTATGTGATAAATTAATTTGTTAGTCTTTAAAAATGCCACAGGACTCCTTGTTTGTTTTGCTGAACTAGATTAACATGGTTGCCCCTTTGGAACTTGAAATAGTAATCCAGAGTGGTATCTAAAGAATTGTATGAGCTTAGATGACGTTATTTTCCACTCTTGCTCTCATTCCCCCCCACCCCCTGCAGTATTTAGCTAAATGAGGCCCTGATTCTGGTTGGGGCTTCTGGACTTTACCATTTTAGAGATGAATACAATTACATCCCTCCTTCCTCACACCTACTGCTATCTTTCATTGCATGGTTCAGTAAACAATCCACTTGCAGTTAAAAAAAAAAAAAGTTTTCTGAAGCAATGACGTATTTAATTTTAAAATCCCTATAAATAAACCATCAAAAGATGGAAAATACTCCCAGAATACAGTTAAGCGATGTCCACGCGTTGTTTTTAAAGCAAAACAACTACCATTGTTTTGCTTTAAAAAAGTTATGTACACACGACATTCTGATGTTTCGAAATGATGGAGCTCATCATTTCAAAACAATGGAACTGAAATCGAAACAACAAAACCTCGTAGGAAATTGCTATAGCCTTTGAATCGAAAGGGCTATTTTGAAATAACGCCGTTTGGTCACGTTATTTTGAAACAGACCTGTTTCGATTCAATGGTTTGACCTTCCTCCCAGGGTGCATAGCATCCTGGAAGGAAGGCCTCCCCCATCCCTCACCACCCCATTAGCACCCTGGCTGGGGCGGGGTGCAGGGGGCATTGCGGGGGGGGGGGGCGGCTGAGCTCCCGGGGCACCCGCAAGCCCTTCGTGCTGGCCGAGTGGCAGGGGCTGAGCTCCCGGGGCACTCTGGTACCTCTGCCACTGGCCAGGTGGCAGGGGCTGAGCTTTGGGGCCCCCTGATACCCCTGTTGCTGGCTGAGTGGCAGCAGCTGAGCTCTCAGGGTGCCCCAAAACCCCTGCTGCTGGCCCCATGGCAGGGGCTGAGCTGTTGGGGCACCTCAAAACCCCTGCCACTGGCCAGGCAGCAGCGGCTGAGCTCTCAGGGTGCCCTGGTACCCGTGGCCAGTGGCAGGGGTTTTGGGGCACCCTGAGAGCTCTGCCCCTGCTGCAGGGCCAGCGGCAGGGGTTTCAGGGCACCCCCAGAGCTCAGCCTCTGCCTCCCGGCCAGCAGCAGGAGTACTGGGTGCCCTGAGAGCTCAGCCCCTGCTGCGGGGCCAGCAGCAGGGGTACCAGGGTGCCCCGCGAGCTCTGCCCCTGCCGCAGGGTCAGCAACAGCCGTACTGGGTGTCCCAAAGCTCTGCCCCCCCGTCCTACCACTGGGGAAGGGGGGAAAAGGGCATCCCCCCCATCTCTGCCCTGGGGGTTTTTCCTCTGCCACTGGTTCTGCAGAGCCAGTGGCAGGGGATTGGCTAGCAGTGTGGCCCTGTCAGGGGACCATGTTGCCCCAGCTCCATGATCTCCCTCTCCTGAATCGAAATAGCAAGCCCTGTGTCCAGACTTGTTTTTCGATTTGGTTTTTTGCTTAAATTGATTCAAGTTGAATTGATTTAATGCTTTTATTTCGAATTAGCTTAAATCGATTTAAGCCTGTAGGTGTGGACATAGCCTTAGTGTTAGGTCATTCCCATCCAGTGGGGTGCTTCTATTCAGAAACTACAGTCATTTTTGCTGGAATCAGTGTCTTTACTTCCATGCCTGCCATATCCGGTGGGGGCACATGTGAGTATGTAGATTCCAATGATAAACCCCTTAAAATGCCAGCATAAAAATCTGAAATACCATCTGATAGTGCCTTATAAGGATGTGGTTAGCTTTATAGCACCATGGATGATAATCTTAGAGAGACTAGTCCAGATATACCATCTCTTCCTGAGCTGATGTCTCCCTTTCACAGTTCAGTCATGCAAAAGCAAGCATCAGCAACATGCAAATCAAAGACTATTGACATTCCAAGAACCGGCCAGGAGAGAGTGGCCTTCCTGCTCTTTCAACTGATGTCAGCAAGTTGCTCCTAACATAATAACAATTAGGGAGGGTTGCCCTCCTGTTCAGAAAAGGATGGCTAGGGAAACTCCTTTGAGGCATCATGGTAATGTGAATAGGAGTCTCTCCTCCCCCCACGAGTAAGGAAATAAAAGTTGCTACAGGTAGCTTTGGAACTCCTTTGCAAAGCATTTTGTCAGTTGCTTAGTCCAGTGGTTCCCAACTTTTTCTCTGCCGTGGCACACCTTGATACCTTCAAATTTTTCGAGGCACACCACCATTAAAAAAACCTCATGAATAGTCAAATTAAATTACTTATGAATATTCATGAACCATGGCACAGTGTTTCAGAAATGCTCCTATGTGGGGTAGTAGGGGTAGCAGAGCAGGGGTGGCAAAACAGGGGAGGTAAGGAGTGAGTGTGGGGAGCACAGCAGGGCAGGGGTGGCAAAAGAGGACAAGGGCAGCCATGTGAGGAACAGCACAAGGGTGGCGAGAGAGGAGAGAGGAAGGGAGAACAAGTGTGGCTTTGTGGGGGGACGGGATAACTTGGGGAGTGGGAAGGTAGGGCACTGGAGCACGGTGCAGCACCCACTTGCCCCTTCTCCACAGTGGCTCCCTGCCACCAGGGCAAATCCTCACCCCACTGCTGCTCCCTCCCACCCCAGTGGGTCCCATCCTCCCCTCCCCCAGCTCCCTGCTGCCTGTGATGGACCCTCCCATCACTGCAGGGGCCAGAACTAGGCCTCCAGGCCCCAGCTACACACACCCAGCCACCCCACAACCCCAGCTACGCACCCCCTGCTACACATCCACTCCCACCCACCTCTGCTACACACACACCTGCCGCACACAACCCCCAAAGCCCTTACCTGGGCTGTTTGCAGGCTGGCTGCCTGACACAAGCTGCTCCGCCCTGCAGGGGGAGGTTCACACACTCCTGGCCTCCCGCAGCTTTCTGCTGGCTGGGCCTAAGGTGGAGCCACCAGAACACTGCCTTCCACCAGCTGATCCTGCTGTTTTTAGGGGGAGCCCTGGAACTTCCCATTCTAGTGCCTTCCTCTATTTTTAGGGGGGGCCAGAATGCTGCCTGCCTAAAAATAGAGGGCCCCAGAACTGTGTTCCATGCCTTCCCTCTTACTTTAACCCCTGCCTTTTCTCAGCCGTGCACAGCCCACCTGGCTGGGCTGAACAAGGAGAGAACTTTAACTCCGGCTCTCAGGGATGTTCACGGCACACTTTGGGTGTTGCCACGGCACACCAGTGAGCCCCAGCCCACTGGTTGGGAATCACTAGCTTAGTCTGTCCTCTGTAGCATTCCCATCATGGAGTTATCTGCGGCTCAGATGATGGCAGCAATGTTCTGTTGTATTAAGCCTTTGAATAGCAAATCAAGTGTGTGTCTGAAAATTAGGGAGTGACTGATGAGAAGGGGATAATTTACATTTTACTTGGTATTCTCTATTGAAAGGCAAAGGAAATAGAATATAGCAATGCAATTTATCTTTTTGCCAGATCTTTTTAGCCAATGTATTCATATTAAAGCAACGGAATCATTTTTAATTTACATGCTAAATAGCCTCTGCCTTCTGAATTGCAGATGTGGCTTGAACTACAAATGTTTTCAGTGATTTTAGGATTGTATGTGCCTACATTTTCAGCATATATTTGAGATTTGGCACTTTTCAACTGTCATTAATGATTAAAAATGTAACCATGATTTAAATGCTTGTGTTTGTTTACAGGGGAAACATCTAATTCATCACCCCTTCTTTTTCCTTGTGGATCACTCAAAAGAGAAGTACTTCCAACCATACTCAGAGAAAAAGGTTGTTGCAGCATTTCAAACTTTATTTTAATTTGTTAACTGAGTAAACCTGCCCCCCCACCCTTTGTCAGAGTAATAGTAAAAAGCTAAAGGTTTATTCTTCATGGTGAACCATCCAAGGATATACGTGTACTGGATTTATACTGTCTAGAGCAGTGGTCTCCAACCCCTCGATTGCAAGCTACTTTTGAACCACAGGTGCAGTTAAAATCTATGACTTTTGTGCCATCTGCTGGCGAAAGGTTAAAGACCACTGATCTAGTGCCATGGTTTTCAAAATTCTTTTCTTGGGATCCAGCTGAAAAAAATCAGTTATGCCCATGACACAACAGTTAAATCTCTTAGTAGTCCATTCCAGTCTTTTGGTGGTGGCAGCAGGGAGTTCTGTGATCCAGTACCTGAGCATCTGCAACCCAGTACAGGGTCCTAACCCATAGTTTGAAACCTCTGATCTAGAAGTTAGATATCATGACCCTGCAGGACACACTAGCCCACCCTCCCAAGGCCAAATCCAGCCACCTTTCTGGTTCTCTGTGACACACTTACACAGTAGAAGACAGTAACGTGTCCCGACACAGTGGGTGAGAACCACTGGGTTAGAGGACAGGACTGAGAATGTGAGTTCTACTCCAACTCTATTTCGGAGTCCATCTCTGACATTAGCATGGTAACCTGATCCTTTTCTTTTTAGCCAATTCCTCATCAATTAAATGGCAATGACTATATCTTATTCACAGATGTTGCAAGGTTTCAATGGTGTTTGTAAAGTGCGTTGAGATCCTCAGATTAAAAATGCTTTAGGCTCATAAATTACTGTAATTGCATTTTGTAACTCTAGAAATACCCAGGAATCTTTTAAAAGTAATATTCCTATAAAGTAGTCTATAAAGTAGCATACTGCAATGCAATTAGTATTATGGTAGTGTTTTATTGGAATAATGAGAGCTAGTAAAATCCTATCTAGTTGCTGGTGTACTTTCCCTCCTTTAATTACAGGTATTTCCCTGGAAAGCCTTACTGTTTATCAAACTGCTGAACATCCCAATCTCCAAGAATCCTTGAAGAGTTATTTCACAAAACAGGTACAGCACAGTCAAAGATCCTGAGGCCAGGTCTACACTGGCCACATATTTCAGCGGCAGTCGAAGATGATATGCAAGCTATGTAAAATAACTTGCGTATCTCCCTTTGACTTCCTAACATCTACCTCCCATGGCATCTCCACTGTGCTGAGTTGAAGGGTAATACCCTCCCTTTGACTCAGCACCAGTCTTCTTGAGGGACTGGACTTAATTGCGCCAACCTTCAGATCAATTGAGCAGGTCTTCACTGATTGCTTAATCAAATTGGAAAGATCAAATTGATGGGTGAATTTGCTTGTCAGAGTAGACATGGCCCAAGTAAAGCTTTCAGTGTAAACCTGGCCTTGTAAAGCTTTTTGATGTGTATGAAATACCTGATGGAAAATTTACTCAAAAGCTTACTTGTAAGTACAAGACGTTATTGTGATGACACCAGAACTAAGGCCAACAAAGAAGGTTCCTGTATTCCTTTCTCTTTGTACCAAGAAGAATCCCTTGGCTTTAGTTAATGTTTTGGAGACAGTGAATCTGTCCTTAAAACTGGGGAAGGTACCCAAGCATGTCAGTAAACAAAGGGCATTTAAATATGATAAATGACATTATAGAAAATCCTCAGTTATATGGACAATAATGCCTCTGTTGAAAGAAAAATAAAAAAACTTTCTTTGATGGTAGACCTTTCAAATTTGTACCATCTCCAAGCTAAATCAGAATTACTGGGAGAAACTATTTTATAAACAATTACATCTTCACCTTGTTCTTTTTGATCTGCTTAACAAAACTGAAATTTTGAAAAAGCCTGGTTTTAGATCATGTCACATGGGGGACAAAATTACTAAGGATATTTAATAATTTACTTAATAGTGGCCAGAGATGCAGGATCTCTGTCACTGAATGTATTAGCTACAACTTTATGACAGCACTAATTATCAGCTCTCCATGCTTGCTGAGTCCTGTTCTTACACTGATTATTCTATTTGAGAATGTGTTAGATTCCATTTTAAGTGTAAAATTTTAGATGATATACTATCCTCACACGTATCAATATCTCTGTATTTTAAAATCCATACTAAAGCTTCTCTTTACAATCTAATAAAGGTGATAAGGCTGAGATCAGTGAATAGCAAAATAGATTTTGAGCTACTGATACAAGCTTTTGTTTTCTCAAGATCAGATTATTGCAACATTTTTGTTTGCAGAACCTGCTTTATTGCTACGATTCAGTTTATTCAGAATGCCGGCATGCATGCTTACAGGTGCTTGCTTTCCTGAGCATGTTATTTCTGTCTTAGTCTTTGCATTGATTTCCTGTTAAATTACATATTGATTTCAAAGTTATTCTTATACTGAGTGTTCTGACTGCTGGTGGCCCAGCAAGCAATGCTGATGTGTTGTACTATCTGTACGTTGTCAGATAAATATTAAAGTTATAATTAGGAAATCATTTGGCTCATACAGGTCATAAAGGTGAGTCAATAGCAGCCCGGACATCTTATTTTTGTATCCTTGTTTTGGAATTTGTTACTGGTCGCAATCAGAGATGCTTATACTTGTCATTCAGGGCAGAACCAATTCAGTGTTTATTATAAGCATCTATTCCTTAAATTTTGATATTTCTGTTGTGGCCAAATGTAGACATGGCATTCAAAAACACTGCTTAAATAAAAGGTGGAGATATGAATTTAAGTGTGCTCAAAGTATATAAAGGGGACATAGGCACTGTGATGCCTAATTTTTGGCTTTCTGCCTCTTACTGGAGTTCACAATCTTGTGTTAGGCCTCCAGTCTCCTTGTGCGATGGATGAGGAGAGTTAGATGCCCATTAAGGAATTCACCAAAGCCAGCACATTAAGTGGGAAGCCACCCAAGCCAGTCAGTAGGAAATGCTGAAGAGATGGATGTGGCTTAAGCCCTACCCCCTCAAAGACAGTCAGTCATCTAGCTCTGCTCAAGCTTCAACAGCCCTGAACTCTTCTGGAATTAAGCACCTAAACCAGGTCAGCCCTTCCAGATGAGGAATAGCAGAGGTGTTGGTCTTCTTACAGTGGTAGTTCAGTGATTACAGTCTCCTGGGATATTCAGATACCTCCTGTGCCTTATTTGGATCAGGGCCTTGAACCCAGCTCTTCTCCTCCCAGGAGGGTGCTGTAACCACTAAGCTATAGGATATTCTGGGGTTGAGCTCCATCAGTCTTTCCTGTTGTAGCTATTTCAGTTTCTTGGGCATGAGAGAAAAAGTGAGTGACTTGGAAAGTTTAGGGTGAACAGGGAGGACCTGCAGAATGGGAGATCTCAGGGATGTGGCTAGGACTGATGTGTTTGGGAAGCAAGGCAGCAGAATAGAGTATGGCAGTTTTCCTATTTAATGAGGAGCAAGAGACCCTAAAGCATGCCCCATCTGGATCATTAACAAAGAAGGTATTGTCTCGATGCCCATATTGTTATCACCAAAGAGCTTACAGTCATCACAGGATCTTGGAAAATGGATGATTAAAAAAAACCCCAACATTTGAATTTTAACTGGTCCCATGTGTAGTGCAGATTTGGCACGCTATCGGCTCCGGCTCAGGCACCACAGACTGTCCTCAGTAAATCCATCCTGCTGGCTGACTTCAGCACTTCTCAGCTGACAGCATGGTATCACCACAGAGAGATCGCTGAAGAGATTAATGTGAAACATGTTGTGACATGCAGCCAGAATTGAGAGAAATGTTCCAACCTGCTGTTCCTTCTTTAATTTTACACAGGGTATTCCAGCAAGCATCACATTCTTCAGTCCATCTGGTGTCAGATTTTGTCTCCAGCACATACAGAAGTTTTCTGGTGATCTTATTAATCAAATTAAGGTAAAGTGTCTAATAAGTGCTAAAATATAGTTGGGGAATTTATGATCTAGTTGTTACGTCAGGAATTGGGAGTCAGGGAGAGAGAAGTTCTATTTCTTACTACCTCTGTATTCTGGGACCTTGGACAAGTCTACCTGTTTTTACATAGCTCTAAAATACAGATAATATTTACTGGCCATTGTAAAGGGCTTTAAGATCTTCAGTTGAAAGTGGCTAATTAGTGCAAAGATGTCTCATTTTTTAGATTCCTGTTGCTAGTTAAAATGAGTTCTTTTTTTTTAAATCCCCTATTGATGTCTGTATGTAAAATTATTAGCAATGAATAATGTATTAATAGATTGTTAAACTTTGACCTCTTTGATATAAAAATTCCTTCTAGCACAGCACTTTAAATGGAAGACTATGAATATGATTAGGGTGTTACAAAGTCATCTTTTAAAAAAAATTAAAAGTTCTTGCTTTACATTTCTTTTGTGTATTTAAGGTCATCGCACATCTTATTCTGTGTAACACAGGTCCCTTCTTAAAGAATAAATGACCTAAGGTTGGTCAGAAAATAACTGGCAGTGGTTACAAGCTGTACCCATTATGGAAATAGTCTTCCATCATGGGGATAGGAAGAAATTAGGTGCAGCTTACTACAAAGATAAATCTACTTCTGTTTGAGTCTCTGTGATACGAATGTGAGCTTCACCTCTCTGATAATCTGTTTTCAAATGAATCATTTCTTCTCTTTAAGGACAGTGTCCCTAATTAACAAATAGGGATGCATACTTTTCCAGTTTTAACCCCCTTTCTGACCTATGGTGAAAGATACAACTTGAGCTGAGAGGAAATTTCTCTTCAGTCCCCCACAATCTTATATAGTTTTTTGTCTTGTGGCAGAAATGTCTTCCTAACAGGAGTTTACATTCACACTAGACATCAGACATAAAATTCAGATTAGAATATGAACTTTTCCAAAATGTAGGGAGTTTTAATCAGCTTATTATCCATATAGGGGACTGGCTACTGAGGGCCGTATCTGGAGTCAGTTTCCCAAAAATGAGGGTTGTTTGGGGTTGGAGTGTGGATTTGGATCACCTTCTTACACCTTTTATAACTGAAGAAATACGTCCACTTGTTGACATTAAAAATCTTGGCCTTTTATACATGTGCCTAGCTCCTGATTCTGGGCACCCATAATTTTTATTATAGATGAAAGATAAACTAGTAATATAGACACCTAAAGTTCAAAAATTAAGACTATGTTTGACAGCACCAGCCCACAAGCGTAATGGAACTGTCCACTGCAAGGTAAAGCTCAGCTCTATAGGAGACAGAACTTTCTTAGTATCCATTCCTAGGCTGTGGTATAAATTCACATAATCTAAGAACTATGTCAAACATCATCACTTTCTGTTCCACGGTGCACTGATTTGATCTTGTATTTTCCAAACATGTGCCCAGAGAACAGTAGCCATAAAATAACTAAATCAAAATATTTTTTTAAGGCATAAAAATCCTTCACATAATTTTCCCCTTGGGAAAAAAAATAGTGGCGGGGAAGAGAGAATTACTTGACAAATACCAGTCATTCATGTAATGCAATGCACTTGCAGAAGATGCTCACATATTACAGTGTTGCAGGCGGTGTAAGAACCTGTAAAGAATAGATAGCATGGTGAATGTTACTTTAAAATGTGAAGCCAGGGCCCCAGCAGGTGTCTGTGGTTACACTATTTGCAATGCAGACTAACAAAATCATGCCGTGTGAAAATTTGAGTAGTTTGCTTTATTGTTTTTCATCTTTAGGGAGACAAACCTTTGTAGGCTCTTTCATGGTGTTATGTGATGGTATTTGCATGTAGCAGAGAGTAAGACAGATAGGAATTCTTAATGTTTGTGCAGGCTAGAAGAATCAATAGGCTGTATCCTGGAATCAGGAGCAGCTTGTGGGCTGAGTACAACAGCTGGAAAGTATGCACTTGATCATCATTTTTACGGACCACAGCAGTTGATGGGCATTACTACAGAGAGTTTCCAGGGAATACAGAAATAAATCACTAACTGACAAAAAGATAAAATTATTTGTATAAGAAGCAATTGAAGGGGAAGCCAGGGTGAGGGAAACAATTATTTCATCATTTAATGTGCTTTACAGTCATGAATATATCAACATGTTTCTTGTTGTGGCACCAAGAAGGCTAGAGAAATTTGTTCAGAAAGAGGTGCTACTGGATTTGGAGTTAAAGGGCTTCTGGATGTTAAATTTTAAAATGTACAAATACTCTTACATATAACCCGAAACTCTATGCTCTTGTTGAGATTTTAAATTAGTCTTTGCAGTCAGTGAAAATTCTACTAAAATTGGTGCTTACAGTTTCTGATCACATATCTTAGGTACTTTCTGATGAACGATTGACTTATGATCCCACTACCTACAGAGTAATTTGAACCTGCTCAAAAGGACCACATCAAATTCTCCCTAGCAAAGTTCACAGTATTTTGAAAGATGAGCTGCTCAGCACATAGGATTCTCCTCAGATCTGTGTGTCATACACTGTTTTAAATGATTCAGAAGCAGCAATTTATTCCCATTGCATCCCTGTGCAATCAGCCTACATTAGTCCATCACCCTGGTCCTCCTTCCCCTCCTATTGACTGATACTCATTTGTTGCATCTTACTGGTAAGCCAAGCACCTGCAACAGACTCACCTAACATGAATTAGGGTGTTACAACGTTTGCAGCGACCTTTCTCCTCAACTAAAGGGTTGGATGAGGGAGGGGAGAGGTGTTTGTTTTTGCTGACTTCCCTATTCAGTTTCCTTCTTTGGTGGAATTTGATTTTCTTGTGATTATTATGAGCCAAGATGGTGCCTGCTTGAATTGGCACTGATAAGGCTGACTTGTTAGAATCTTTGAGTATGGAAACAATAGGATTTTTAGGGTGCTTGCATGAGTAAACAAAGTTATAAACTTTACTTGAAGTCATTACCCAGCAGCTAAATGGATTAAGTATTTTAATATGGAAAATGCTTAGTCCAAAACAGCTTTTACACCTAGTTTAATAACACTGTATATGAGATGGACATGTCCATTAAGTTTAATTAAAAGCAAGACAGTGATTGAAGACACTGAAGTAATGTGTGTTGCAAGAGCTGATTCTAACACCACATCTGATTGGCTTATAGATGTGTATCAATGTTCTTTGTCATTTCAGTTTGCTGCTATAGGTCCAACAACAGCTGAAGCAATGAAGGCTGAAGGAATCCTAGTGAGCTGCACTGCAGAAAATCCTACTCCCCAAGACCTTGCTGCTGGCATCAATAAAGTCCTTCGCCTTTAAAATTGCTGTTTTCCTGACGAGAAGCACCACACAAGCATGCCTCCAGAAATTTAAGACAGTTCATCAGTGTTTAACAAGGATACTTTTTGGATTTTTTTTTTTAAACCATGCTCTCTGCTTTATCATTCAATGCTTCAGCAACTATCTCGCTGCCAACATCACTGAGCGGCAGGAATGGAATAGCTAGATTAATTGGCCCACATCTGATTTATGGGTAATTTTGATGACCTTCTATAATAAAAGAGAATACAGTGATTTTCACTATACATTGGCTGGTGGAACCCAAAACTTAAAAACTCAGGAACTATGACCACCCAGCGTGTTACAGAAATCAGATTATCAGACAACTGTTTGGGTGGTATTCCATCTGCTCCTTTTTATATTCCAGATGTACTTTACATTATGGCAAAATAGCTTTCAAAAATATGCACCAGTGACTTGGAATGAGTGAAATTGTTTCATTCAGTCCATGATTAGCTTTGTAGAGAACATTTTTGCATTCTGAATTGTCCCATTCTTCAACACTTAAGAGCTGTTGCAACTAAAACTTCAGGGCTCATATTCCACCCTCACATGCATGCTCGTTGATGATAATGAGCGCTGCTCCTGAGCAGAACTTGGTCTGACATATAGCATGAAACAAGTTGGGTTTTTTCCCCCTTTAACTTCAACCTATGGCTGCTGTATGAATAATTTAGTCTGCTAGTTTCTTAAAAGCCAGTTGTTCACATTTGTTGAAGGCCAGTGTTGGACTTAGAGAAACAAAATGCCATAGCACATAAAATAGGATTTTACTCTTTGGCTTCGTGTCATATTGCTTGTAAGTATGTTTTGGTGTTTAAAACTGATCACAGTAAATAATTGTAATTACAATAAAAAACTGTGGTAAAACTTGTGAAATTCTGCTTCTGACAGCTCAATAAGCACACATATTTACTTAGATAATGGTTTTAGAGCATAGGAGGAAAATACAAAACATTTTTTAAAATACTGCGAAAATGTATAGCAGTCATGGACCTAACAGTGGTGTTATCAGCTTTTCTGTGTACACTTTTCATGCTGTGCATTTAGCCTCACATGTCCCTGATCTAATTTTATTTTTGTTTCTGTCCTTCAAAGAAAGGATATTTATTTGCAGTAAGAAATACCAGTTTATTAGTGTTAATGAAGAAGAATGGTATATAGGACTTATAGTTTATCTGAGGCAGGAGAAAAATAATTTAGCATGATAGGTTCTTCTAAGTGATATTAACATACATTCTTTTTTAAAGAAAATGTAAATGAAGATGTGCCCTTTTATAATCCGTACAATTAACATTAAAGTAATTAACAGTGCTGGTAAAAGGCCATGACATCGCAGAGCAACACATAAATGCCACATTTGCTGTAAGTTTCTATTGGTTTAATTGAAAGTGTCTTCATTGAATGAAACACGCAAGGAGTCCTCTGGAACTTAAAGATTAACAAATTTATTTATTGCACGAGCAAAGTGGGATTTTCTTCCATGAAAGTTCATGGGATAAATAAATCTGTTAGCCTTTAAGTGCCACAGGACTCCTTGCGTGTTTCGCTGAACAAAGCTATTTAAGCAAAAAAATTCCTTGTGCAAAACAATAGTTAAAAATTAGATTCCAGTTCTGCTCTACGATTCACCTGGATCAATGTAAGTTATACATCATATGTGTGTAGCAATCAGTATGACTCAGCCCAGTAAACAGGTGGGTCCATAGTGGCTCAGTTCCTTAGGCTGAGATAAATTGCAGAAGTAGAACAGCTACGAGAATTACTTTGTATCAGTTTTTTCTTAAGTGTGTTGAAAATCCTCACAAGATGCAATCTTTAATTTCTCTTCTCAAGAATAATGGTCAACACGGGTAGCATGACTTCATAAAAATCTTAAAAAAAACCCTCTGGTGTTGCTATGCTCACTGGATATAGCTGCGGAAATGTGTATAGACATGCCCCAAAAGAAATGTGGAAGACAATTATTAGAAAATAATTATTGACCTTCTCTGTCACAATTTTCTTTGGCATGATCGCGTGTACACTAAGCCAATCTGCACAGCATTCCAATTCAGCTATGTAGTATTATCATGCCTTAGAAAGTATGCAGTTCAGCTGCCTCCTTTTCTCAAAAAAATAAATCCACAGTTCATTGCAGATTTGGAAATCTGCTCAGGTTCCCTGCAATACTCAAAGCTTTGAAATTTCAGCACGTTCATCATCTGCAATATGTGAGACATTTGAAAGCAGATTTATATGAGACTTACTGTTGAACAGGGACAGAGAAAAATTGACTGGGAAAAGGAAGACAAGCATAAGTTTCTCTGGTGCCCATCTTTAGACCCTCAACAAAATTAGTATAAAATAAGATTAATCCAATTATTTGCCTGTACTAGATTTAGACCCCCTTTTCAAACTGTCTTGTCTTTCTGGAAGACGCCAGGGTCTATAATCCATCTGCATAACAGATATTTAGTGCATGGTGGTATAAAAAAGCGGGGAAAGTAGACCAGAGACAATCTCTATTGCTTGCTGATAAAGTGGAAACATAGACTGAATAACAAAGCCATAGCCTATACACAGCAGTTAGTAATGCTACTCCACTGAGTGTTGCAGGATAGCTTTTAAAGATCATGAATAAAATTAAAACAGGTTCCAGCTGTTGAGGCTCTTGCACTCAAAAAACAAACACGCACCTACTAAGTGACCAAATAGCCCTTTTATTGTCTATTGGCCAATAACATAGGACTCAGTTACACCTTCCTGCAGGAAACCCCACAGGATGGCAGTGACAGATGTAAACACTACAAGATTCTCCTCAAGGAAGTTTGCCCCAGTCATTCTGTGGGGAGTTTGCTCTTCCCATTGTTCAAGGTGTAGGGTTGGCCTCCATGCTTGGGGATCACAGGAAAAAAGCTACTGCCTGGTGGTCATCAACATGAAGGCCCAGTAGCTTCCACCCAGTCACGTACTCCTAGCTTCACTTATCAGAGCTGCTACAATCAACACTGGCAGGGACACCAGGAAAAATAGTCTGAGTTAAATTATCTTGCCTTCTGCTCTCTTACTTGTGTCTGGCTTTCTTTAACATGGGTGTAACATATGTTTGCTGCGTAGTGACACAGACACAAGGTATTCTGGATCTCCATCAAGGGCTTGTTTGACTAGGCCACTGGTGAGCATTCTTTAGTTGAAAAGTATTTCGCAAATCTTTAGTTGAAGGCCTGTGTGCAGGTGTATGGTCTGACAAGATCAATGATGCAAGTCAGTAGCATGGCACCGGCAGGGCACAGTCAAATGTGTTTGAAGAACATGGCTCAACAGGTCTTCACTAGAAGAAAATAGTGTCGCAAATCAGTTGTCCTTTCTCCCAGCAGACTCTTAACTTGTTAAGTCCCAGCTACGGCTACGCTAAGAAACTATCCTTAAGTGAGACCTCAGCAATGTAGATTTCTACTGGTGTTGAACCCCATTCTGCCCACCTAAGAAGAAATTATACCACCATTTTACAAGATGAAGAACTTAAGATAATATTCATGTTCCAAAGTGGCAGCCATGTTAGTCTAGTAAAGCAAAAAAAAGCAAGGAATCTTGTGGCACTTAAAGACTAACAGATTTATTTATTGCATGAGCTTTCATGGGAGAATATCCCACTTTGTCAGACGCTTTGAGGAGGGAGAACTTACAGAATGGGATGCAAATAAATGCAGGGGAGTGTAAGACATGGGATCAGGTCATACTGCAACAGCAAATCAGAGCATTTGTAAGGATTCAAACTTTAGCAAACAGCATACAGAGAGAGGGTGAAGTCAAATTACCTGTTATAATGTGAAAAGAATAATGTTGTTTTACTTCTCTATTCACTACTCTGATTCAAAGGGATCAATTCGTCCAACTCACTGCTCTGTTTCTGGGGCACAGAATCAACCCCCCACCCCCCATCTCCTGCCATCTTCCATAGCCATGAAAGCTGATCCAAGGCGAATTTGATCTCCCAGGGACTGGAGTGCTGGAATACCATGCCACTATCTTCTCCAGAGCTCTCATAGAATTACCAAACTTGAAATGTGAACTTCTGGTGTTAAATTGTCAGGAAACCCACTACAGCAGAGCTTCTCAAACTGCTCTAGCATTCCTAAATTGGGGGTGAAGTTCTGGGCTTTCACTAATTGACAGTGCAGCACTCACTGAGATATTTAAACTCTTTGGACATTCATTAATCTTTATGTAGCTCACCCAGGCATTATGACATACTGATTCTGTTCACAGATAATAAACCAAGACTGCCCCAGGGCTACAGAAAGTCAGAGTCATTAGAATGCAGTCATTAATTTTTTCCCAGGTGCTGGGCTCACTCAGGTGGCTGGTAATTCAGTAGCCCATGAAAGACACATCTGAATGGGATGGGATAAATCCCATTGTTTTGATGACTCCTACGCTTGGCTTTTCATTTGAAGGCTTTTCAAACAGTACATACATTCTCCACAGACTGCTGATCATACTTCAGTTTTCTCTAAAGGCAGCAATGCCTCTCAGCGTGAATCAGTGTTCCAATGTACCTGTCAAATGCACTATAGAAAGCAAGCAAAACATGCTCCACTGAGCCCATTAAGACATCTATTTCTGCCATGGGAGCAAAAATTTTGTCATAGGCTTACATGAGGGACAGACCCATTTAGCCTTTCCTTTTTGGATGAAGTGTGGCAAAAATAGAAGTGGTCCACATATCGATTCAGAACATTAGAAAAGCCAGTGTCAGATCCTCCTTTGTGGTAAACTGGCCCATGACAAACTCTCTCCAGCTAAGGGTTCCCCTTCCTGAAAGAAAAATCCTAGTACCACAGAATCAGCACAGTTGGTCCCCTATATCCTCCCTGCCACCCCCTCCCAGGCCAGAGCATGAAAAAGGACTTGCTGGAGCCTTTTTGTGCTTTGATGATAATGGGCTGCTGCTCTGACCCCTTGGGGGGGGCTGCCTGATACAAATCAGAGCCACGCCAAGGCCAGAAGCCCACCCTTCTCCACCCACAGGTAAGCTACCAACTCACAGAGGCTGGAACTGCTGACATCATGGGGCTCCATCAGCTTGAAGAACCTATTTCCTGGTTTTGCTAGAAGGTCCCATCTGGTCCCAAAAGCCTGGCTCTGTTGGGATGGAAGATGGCAAGATCATTTACCAGCTGCCTCTTTTTGCAACCCTCCTTCAGTCTTCTCATCCTTCTGCAAGAATCTGTCACTAAACTGCACTGAAAACCATCCCCAAGCAGTAGGTCAGTGTCGTTTTCCCTAGTTCACAGAGAGAGAAACTGAAGGACAGAGGTTAATGACTTAATCAAGGTCACAGAGGAATTTCCATTAGCGGGAAGAGACTCTTACTGAAGCCAGGAGTATACTTTTTCTTCCCTTTCACACCATTACCATGGTACTCCCCTTCAGTTATTTAAGTTAGAAATACCCATGCCACAACTTCAGAGTCCTCTGTACTGTTGGATCACTAGACCTAAAGCTGCCGGAAGATGCTCAGAAAGAGCAGTTTATTTATTTGCAGTAGTCATACGCCATCATCACTTGCTTTTTGTTCCAGACAGGATTTTCTCATTGACTTCCATCTTTTCCCCTTTAGGGTAGACGAATGGTCCATCCAGCCCAGTATCCCCTCTTCCAACAATAGCTGGTGCTAGATGATTCAAAGAAAGTAAAGGGATGAAGGCAATTTATTGTCAGCCAGTCCCAACTTCTAGCAATGAGTTTAAGCACAGTAGAGCACTGATTATCCTGGCTAATTGCCATTGAAGAGCTTATACACACATAAATGTATCCAATTCTTGTTTTTACCCAGTCATACTTTGGGCCTTCACAATATTGCCTGGCAATGGGTTCCAAAGATTGAGCATTGCGTGAAGAAGCACTTCCTTTTGTTTTAAATGTGCTCCCTATTAATTTTATTGGGTGACCTCTTGTTCATGTGTTATGTAAAGGGATAAACAATTCTTTATTCACTTCCTCCACACCCTTCATGATTGTATAGCCCTTTATCATACCTCATCATTTGTTCACATTTTCATAAGTGGGCAGGAATTTTCAGATGAACAGCTCCTGTTTGATTTTTCTGAAGCCCTGGGCATGTCCTAGCTCCCAATAAAGTCAGGGGTTCAGTGCCTGTGAAAAATAAAGCAAGTTATTATATGAAGTTAGGGACTTAAAATTAGAGGCTACTTGTGAAAATTAGCTCTATGTTTGGAAGAAAGATGCTTACTATGCCTGTCACCCTTCTTTGTCCTCCCCCTGCAATACTTGGTGCAATACCATAAGGCTCTGCTCTATTCAGGTCAGAAGCTGGGATGGATGTTGTGTCAGCAGGTCAGGGATTTGCTTAATTTCTGGCTGACATACACATTAATGAGGCACATCTCCCACTAGTGACCTGAGAATGATCTTCTTGAAGCAAACAATCCAAAATAATTGTTCTCTTTCTCAGTTCTAAAAATTAGTGTTTAAAGGCAGCAGAGTTAATGGTGCTACCTAAAACAACCAGAAGTTTAGTTTAGTTTATGGAACATTCACTTAGACTTAGCTTAAACAGAAAACATTTGGTCCCCAAAACAAAAGATGTGTTCCCACCTGCCCTCCACCCACATTCATTAATAAAATCTTAGGCAGCGAAATAGTTAAAATATTTAAGCATATATATGAATGGAAAGACATTTTAAAACTGAGATAATGCTGGTTAACTTGAATTCAGCTTAATAATTGCAGTTCATTCTACTGTCATGTCCTAGCACTCTCAATACAATGCTTCAGGTATAATATATGTCCCCTTAAATGGGGTTTGAAAGATAGTACGAAAACGGCATGACAAGGAAGTCAGAGAGGCCAAGTGATAATTTGTGGGAGCCTCCAAAAGAATGCTCATTATTTCAGAGGAGGAACATTTCATTTCCTTCCCTAGGAGATCTGTATGCTGAACAGCACTAAGACACTATCAGCTACCAGCAACAGTATCTGTTTCTAATTCTCAGCCAAGAGATGTGATGCCCAGCCACCTCACCACAGAGCAAAAGAAAAGGTACATTACACAGGTTATTTAGTGCTCTGATAGTCCCTGCTGTGAAACTTCACTCAGACGCCAAAGTGCATTAACTGTGAGGAGAGAATTGCTGCTTATAACACAGGGCAAAGGGTTTATAGGCACTATAGCAATTCAGCTGTTTTTACAATGGCTGGTCAGCATAATGACATGACCATCATCATCCACGGAAACCCCCTGAATTAGATCGTGATTGAGGAAGTTGGTCTCTATCCCAACAAGCAAAAATAGATGGCTTAGGTTATCATCATCCTTCTGACAGATATCTAAAGGAGAATGCTAACAGGGCTTACTAATTTAATTAAAAAGACAAAAAATATAGACACGAATTGGAATGGCAGTTGGGGTATTCATGGATTCCATTGAGACCACTTGACAAAAGTAGTTATGAGGGTGAAACAGAGGCCTTATTGCATTAACCCACTGGGTGGGGGGTAGTTAAAGAACTGAACCAAGCTAAATGCTATTACTATTAAAAAGGTGGGAGGGGGGATCTGGGGGGAATAAGGTACTGGTGATTGCTAGACGCTGAACAAACCAGTCATGGAATACAGGCACCGTACTTTGCTCCAAGTTCTGTTCACTTACCAACGCCTCAAAGAGTGGCTGAACAATGCTTCTGAAAACCACCAAACCCTGCAGAATAATTTGGACTTAATCCTGTTCCAACTGACATCCGAGGCAAAGTGACCTTTGAGTTTGGAGGAGTGCCAACATGCAACTGATGTGTGTTTTGGTTCCAGTTCCTAGCAATGGTTTCTTGCACTTATGTGGGCAGAAAATACCTTCCAAAATTAAAAAAAAAAAAACGTATTAGG
This sequence comes from Podocnemis expansa, assembly GCA_007922195.1. NCBI lineage: Eukaryota > Metazoa > Chordata > Testudines > Podocnemididae > Podocnemis > Podocnemis expansa. The sequence goes on along the minus strand of ML681981.1, from coordinate 2,489,447 downwards.
TTACAGGAGAGGTGTCAAACTCATTCAATGTGGGGGACACAGTGGAGGGCAGGACACCTGTTGCAGCCCTTGTGTCCACACAGGCTCCCCAACCCTTTCCCCTGCCACATTCAGAGCACCATGGGCTCCCCTTTCTCCTCCCTAACCAGCAGGCTTTCTGACACCTTCCCTCTTCCCTGCCCTGTGGGTTCCCCTTCCCCATGTTGGCTCCCACATCCTTTCCCCTTCTCCTTCTGTGCAGCCTCCAGACCCCCTTCCCTTTCCATTTCCCCTACTGTACGGTGGCAGGCAATCAGTCTCAGCCACAGGCAGGCTGGGCTCCTGTCTCCCCTGACCCATTCAGTCAGTCATTCAGCATGCTCCCCTTTGACTGGGCTCATTCTCACATGGGCCCCACTCACTTTTTCCTTTTCTTATTTGTGATTTGTGCAATCAGATCAGCATGCTGACAGTGAACAGTTGGGTGGAGGAGCTGTGCAGTGGCTCTCTGGGGGCCCAGCCGGCTATAACTGAGACTCCAATTGGCTGGCAGATCACAGCCAAGTTGAGTTGGGAGCGGTGGGAGCACTTTCTTTGTTCCCCTGTGCTGTGACTGGATCACATGAGTGAGTTGGAAGCATGCCTAGCTTTGCTTTGCCAGCAGCCTGTCTTTGCTGTTTTCTGCTGCAGCTAGCTACCTGGCACAGCCAGACACAGGCAACAGCTCTGTGGGCTGTATCAGCACCCTTGGCAGGCTGGATTCAACCCAAAGGTTGCAAGTTTGACACCTTTGGTTTACAGCATTAGGTTGGGCTTCTACCCGTTACAGACCAGCCCATAACAAAAGAGAACTGGCCTTCAGTTTTCAAGGTTTTACACTTGGGCGTTAATAGATGCTTATGGGCTATACTGCTCAGCACTCGATCCTCAGCCCCATTTGAGTAGAAAAGGGTTGTCCATGTTACTATAGTTGTTTGCACAGTTAGAGACTGTACACAGATAATTATTTTATTTTTTTCCTCTCATCAGCTATTGAGAATTAAAGATAGGATCATGAAAGAATAAATATACAAAGGTGAGGCAGAGAAAGAGTCACAATGACAGGCATGGAATATGGATGTTAACAGAGTTTTGTCTATCAATGAATTATTACTCCAAACTGACTACAACAAGAAGTTGTTTCTCAATATTTCACACAAGACTAGTTTTCTTGCTTTATTAGCAACAAATTCCTGGTGAACACAGAATGTCTCCTGTTTGGCAATCTAGTTTACACTGCAGTGTGGAATTTTATGAAAATTAGCTGTTAAACTACCAAAGACACCATTTTTATTGGGAATCAAACTCCAGGAAAGAACAGATTAGAAGTCATAGGCCTCATCTACACTAGCATTTATACAGACAAAGCTTGTGTTGCTCAGGAATGTGAAGAAGCCACTCCCCTGAGTGCTATAAATTTTCCTGGCATTGCTATTTGAGTAGTCACATTATAGTGACGGGAGTGAGCTTTCCCCATCATCGTCATAAAACCAGCTCAATGCGTAGCAATGATTATTTGACAAGACAGCATCTCCCTGTTTACTTTCTTGGCTCTAGTTATTTCTGATTTTTTTTAAAAAAGGATTAATCTTACTCCTTTGTTCATAACTGTTTGCTATGATATTAACAGAAAGTTAAAAACAATGAAATCACTAATTATTATCCTTAATTGACACTTTCCTAGCAATTGTTTGGACATCCTAGGAGAAATCTACACTCTCTGTATTATTCACATGCACATACCTTTGATTAAATGGAAGGATTCAAAGTGAGCCAGGTCAATTCCAGAACCACTTGGGTGGCTGCATAACACTAGGTGCTATTTGATGATAAGGTTGCAAAGGATGTCTTAGTAACACATTTGGCTTCTTTGGTCCTGATGTCTAATGAAAAAGATCTACCGTGACCTGCTTTGGCTAGGTCAAGTTTGCAGGGCTGATAAGAAAAATGTCTTACTCAATGTGAGCAAGTCTGGTGTTAAATCAGCAAGATACAACATGAAAGCCTATCATTTTTAGTCACTTTTCAGAATGAAGTTGCACTCCATCATGATAATTAGGATTTCATGATCAGACCTACTTTTTTCCAGAATACTGTTCCCTGCTGATGGCTACATCCTAGCTAAAGAAAAGCACAAAACATGGCTTTGATCTTGCATTAGCATTTAAAAGAGTTTCCGAACATAACTTCAGACACAGAATTTCTTCTTGCTTGATGTGAATATAGAGCAGACCATAAAAAACAGTAAAGGAATTAATGGGCCCCATTAATGGAAGGTATAGTGTAATACTAACAGTACACAGACAGCACATTGTGGGGATCCAAATTAATGGCAAACATGTAAAATACCATTTCATTGCATAACTTTTTACTTCAAGAAAGAGACATCTGGCTTCCCATCATAGTTTGATTTGAGAGGTTACAGAAACATATCCAGTCTCTAAAATAAAGTGCATCTAAGAATTTCTGACACATGACAGCTTATTATTGCACGTATGTAGTTATAATACTTCTAATTTTTACAGCAACATTAGTAAAAAGACTTCAGATTTCACGTTCTAATGTCTTGACACAGAGAGAGGTAGTTACCTGTTTTAAATCTTAACGTATTGAGATGAAGCTAAGATCTGATTTTCAGATTTCCAAGTGAAATTTATCAGGGTTGTTGGTGCTTAGCACATAGAGTCCATCCTAGATTTTTCGGTCCTCAATTTATTGGACTTTGGAAGATTTGGACCATCACAAAAATCACAGTAAATATTGAAAAACCTATTTTTAGCATAATTTTTTTGGAGAAAATAACTTCATTAATGCATAAAATAATGTTTTAAACAATTTTGATACAGTACTGTGTCTCAAAAAAGAAACATCCAACCTTCTCCGTTGGTAGTTTCCTGAATGCGGTGAGGTGGCAGCTAGCTCCCTTGTCACGTGCATTCAGATCATGTAGTATAGGCGAGAGTGCACATTACAGTATACAGTGCTTTTTGCATATACAGTACTGTAATTCAGTGGTTTTGCAACTTAATAATGGCCCAAAAAGTGGAAAAGTGTAGATAAAGGTAGTAATAAACCAAAGAAAGTGCATTTGTCTATTAGTCAAAAGCTTGAATTGCTAGAAAAACTAAACAGAGGGGTTCTGACATTAAAAAGAGCAAAGACAAACTATTAGAATACAAATCAAAGTATGCAGATGATGTTTCTTTGTCTGGTGGTTCTTTAAGAAAGCATTTGAAATTGCCCACTGACAAAAAACTAGACAAAGCGGTATGGAAATAGTTCATGCAAATGCACGCACAAGGCATTGCTGTTCGAATGCCAGAGATAAAGGAAGCTGCCCTTAGGCTGTCCAAGAAGATGAATCCTGAAACTTCATTCCAAGCCAGTGATGGCTGGGTATGGCGTTTTTGTAGGAGGCATGGCATTTCTTCAAAACATGTTGCTGGAGAGGCTGTCTGCTGATCATGATGCTGTTGAGCCATTCAGGAAATTTTTGAATGACCTCATAGCCATGGAAGGATTGTCATTGGCTCAGGTTTATAATACTGACGAAACTGGTTTGTTTTGGTGTGCTCTTCCTGAAACAACTTTGGCAATGAAGAAAGAAAAGGCTGCACCTGGTAGAAAGAAGGCAAAACAATGGCTATCAGCATTGCTGTGTGCGAACGCTAACGGAATGCATCAGCTCAAGAGCGTTACTGGTGGCACAGCCGGTAATCCACGGGCACTAAAGAACATTATGCATGAGCTTCCCATCCATTATTATAGCTCAGTGAATGCATGGTTCACAAGGGAGATATTTTCAAACTGATTCCATACCAAAGGTTTGTCGGCACCAGATGGAGGTGCTAAAGCTGAAGGAAGAAGATGTGAAGGCATTATAATTGTTGGATAATGCCCCCTGTCATCCTGATGTTTCCAAACTTGTTAGCAAGTGCAGGAAAATTAAAGTTGTTTATTTGCCAGCAAACACAACATCGTTGATTCAACCTATGGATCAGGGGATCATCCTAGCCACCAAATGACTTTATTGACATTTCTTGGCTGAAGTTATGGTTGTCTTGGATGAAGACCAAGTGGAAGAGGACGAAGAAACTTGTGGCCAGAAAACACTTGAAAACTTGAGACATTACAATATTAAGTTGGCTACATTCAACTGGGCAGCAGCGTGGAAGGAAGTGAAGCAATCAACTGTCGAAAACTGTTGGAAGAAATTGCTCTATAATGTTGAGGTTGAATTTGATTTTGTTGGATTTGAGACTTCAGACTTCCACAGAAATTTCCTTCGTGCTGGTGAAAAAGAAACAACTGAGGAAGCTGTTACAGAATGGTGGGAGATGGATGAAACCGACCAAGGGTCTCGTACAATAACAGAGGAGGAGATAGCAACGGCCGTCACGGCTGAAGGTGAGACACAGGATGATGGTGGTGAAGATGATGAATCACTGATTTTCAAGCCAAAACTGTCTGCATTAAGAGAGGCTTGTGACATGCTTATTGATTTCATCGATTACACTGATGATCTTGAAATAAAAAGCCATTACCTGCACATGAGAAATTTAAGGAACCTCATTGTTAAACGGCAGTATGTAAAAGAGCCACCAAACAACTCTTGACACATTCTTTGCAGAGCCGATCAGTCCTCAGCTCCCAGCACATCCAGCCTTTCAGGCACTTCCCACCTTCCTCAGATGGAAGTGTTCAATTCTGACTCAGAGCAAAACACACTCTTGAGTCACAAGTCAAATTTTTTTTTCCTGGCAATGTGTTTTTATTTACAATACTGCATTTGCTTTATCATCTTTGAACTGCACTGTATGTATGAGTGTATGTACTGTATGTGCAGTATGTATGTTTCAATTACAGTACTGACTATTTCATTTTATTAAGCACATTACATGTTCATTACACATTATATTAGGTTATAAAAATGTTACTGTTATACATTGTGCAGCATACAGTGCTGTAGTAATAAATATTATGCTTAAATTAGGCTTTCAATTTTCCAGACTTTTGCCAAATTCGGACACCTCCTCCTCCCATATAGTCCGGGAAATCGAGGATGGACTGTATGAAAATAAGGCCCATGTTTTTTAAACCCATTTTCAATGGGACTGGGCAGTTTGTGTCTCTTGACCAGAAATATTAAATGATAGCAGTAATATAATGAGACCTAAGTTTTGTTACAGCTTCAATAAATAAAATTTATTTAAAATAAGTTTTTTCATTTATTCACAGTTTCAAGTTTGAAGAAGGGAGTATAACACTGTTCCTCAAACAAATTAAATACAGTTAAATCCATTTCACTTGGTGATAAAAATGACATTCCAGCAACGGCTAATATCTGTCAAAAATCTCATCTGAAGCTGAAAAGGCACACATCTATTTTTGAGTATGGTATTAACTGTAGTTAAAAATGAAATGATTGCATATATAAGGGAAACTTCTTTGTACACTTTCAGTTAACATTACTGAAAAAAAGGTCTTCCAATACCACTTTGCTTACAAAATAACATTTTATACAAAAATATTCAAGGGATCCAACTGTAACAGATTACATTTTTATGCTAAATGTTTTATTTTGCATCACTGCAAAGCACACTACTTTTCAAAGACAGCAATTGTGTATTTCTCAAATGTAAGAGATTGGAAGCTGTACATTTAGATTTCCATTTCAGTACTTCACAAATGTAAAAACCTTAGTAACCAGAGCATCACTGAGCTGTCATGGGATAGAGATGAACTTCTGCTCTCCCCCAGCTGTACCATATTATAAATAGGTAATGCTTACTTCAGCTTCAATAAAACTAAGCACCTCATGGAACAAACCCACTGACCCCATGTTTAACAAGGCACTGATATTTTTGCTACTTGTAGCAGTTTTATACTTAGAAAAATCACCGAATTCCTTCGCTGTTCTGAGTCAGCTGCGCCAACAAATTTAAAATGACTTCTATTCTTGCTAGGAGAGTCACACTTTTGTTAGCAGTTGCACGCAATAAAAGGGAGTACACTTGCTTGTTGGTCTTAAGAACTTCCTCCTCTTCACTGCTGCCACTGAAGGAGGAAAACCAAACCAGATTTATTAAATTGTATCAAAGCATGAGCAATTACACTGTGCAAATATTGATTTATTAAAACCTTCATTACCCACACAATCAAAATCTTGTCTTCCCTTGGCTTTCATGACTTCCACTTCTCCCATTACCACTTCAATCATTCCTTCAATGTTTTGTTCAGAGTGTCGTCCTCACATCCACTCCAGCTTTCAGGAAGAGATCTATAGGGCTCTGATCCTCACCCTGTCATCTTCCTTTACAGTCCCTGGGCAGCCTACAAACTAACATGACTTCAAGTACTTTCTCTGTGCTTATACCTCTCTCCTTTTATCCAAAGTACCTTTCTGACATCTCTGCAGGACTGCTGAGCCATCAATTTAAATTCAATGGGGCCAGCACAACTCGTATTTTTTTCGCTGCACAAGCCCTTCTGCATTCTCCGTCATCATGGCCAACATCACCAATCTCCCTTTCACTTTGTGCATTATCTTTGACCTGGCCCCTTCTCTAAGTTCTCACGCCTAATCTATGGCTAAATCTCACAGATTTTTCCTGCATAACATCTTTAGGATCTGGCCTTTCCTCTCCATCCACACAGCTAAATCTCTTGTCCAGTCCCTCATCTTGTGTTCTGGCTACAGTAGACTTGTCCTTTCTGGTCGTGACAAATGCCATCTTGTCCCACTTATCCACTCAAAACACCATGCTAAGGTAGTTTTGCTAACTCATCATTACTTTTCTCTTTGGATCCCCAAACCACCTTTCCCTTCTCCAGTGCATTTATGCCATATTAGGAAATAAAACTTGAAAAGCCAATTTTTTAACATCACAAGAAAAAGAATAACATTAATATTGATATTACAGGGTTTATTTTTTAATTACATGTGACTAGTCGGTTTAATTGTAACTCCATCAAATATCACCAAGAAACAAAGCAGCAATTAGTTCACACTGTTTTGCACATAGTGTCAGGTCTATTTAACACAAAGAACAGGTTTTCAATGAAAAAAAGAAAAGCCACTGAAATGCAAACTATTTCCAGGGTAAATTACGAAAATGCCCAGGAAAAAAACATCACTTTGAGTTTCTATTTCTTTCCCTGTCCCACATCCCCATAATTTTATGAAGAGAATTTAATGAAGAGAAATTCATTTCTGCTTAAGCACTTAATTTTTAAAGCTATCTTGCTTTTATGCAGGTTTATAGCCAGAATGCAACTTTTGTGGCTTGAGCACTGCAGCTTCACATAGGAGGTAAAAAATTTCCTCTCTCCATTCCTTGAATGAGTGCATCGATGCCCACGCAACAGGAAAGCAACAACACAGTTCCCACTCAGATCACACTAACTATTGCTGTGGAGGGAGACATTCCCTCCTTACTCCACAAGGAGAAACTGAAATGGACATATAATAGTGGCATGTTACATGTAAAAGGTTAGAGAGACAAGGAACTTTAACCTTCAAAAGCACTTCTATGGGTTTTAAATGAGATACAGTAATTGCATTAAATGTTTAACAATAGCATTCTGCTTTTATTTTGCAGCCCTTGACTAATTAAAAACTATCAGAATTAAAGTGAAGTGTGCATGCCATGTATAAAGTCTTTAATATAAAAGCATTTTAAACAAAGCATCAGTGATTAGAACAACAGGTGGGAATGCAAGTCTGAATAGTCTACTCTGACATCATACCCTATCTAAGGCTATGAGGGATGACAGCACAGAACTAACACAATTACTAGTGTTGGTCAATTCCTCTGCATGTCAATTTGTTTGAAAAGATGGATTACTCTTGTCCTCAGCATTTTGTGTATTTATACTGCCATCCAGTGGAAACCTTTTTAAAAATTAAAGGCACCTTACCGCTGCTATGTAGAAAAAGTCAGGCTCTTTTCTAGTCTTTTCTCCTTCCATGTGCAAGTCTCTTCCCCCTACACCTTGTGGTTCTTGTACACAGGAGGATGGATGCTTTTGCTGAATTGCATTTAGCCAGCAGCATCTAACATAAAAGCACATTCATTGCCTAAATCCTGTCTAGCCACTATTTCAATGAGAAAATACAGATCACCATACATCGATCTTAATGCCAGCTTGCACTAAATACAGCATTCGGTAACAAAGAAAAATCCTCTGCCAACATGTTTGACGCTGGAAGTAGTCAGTATCATGGGTTTTGTAAACATGACTCCGAAAAGGTGATTTTATGCTATTTCTGATGCTCTACAAACTGTGTTAGCATCTGCATGGTCTCAGATGATGGGGTTACACATATCTGCAGCTGATTGAATAAAAAGAATTTTGTGGTTCTCCCAAGGCAAGATGAAATATAACTACATCCAAGAGGAGTGCTACTAAGTGTAGGCAATCACTGCACTGCCATCACTTTACAAAACACTTAAAAGGTCAATGGACTTAAGGAGAGGGAGAAGTCACGTTTTTGTTTTTAATTAAATCCTGGCAGGTAGATTCTGTATGAAAACATAAGAAAACATTTAGATCAAAAAGGATAATCCTGTAGGCTGCCAAGCCAATACTTATTTTAAAAAAATATACAGCTCTAACCTTGCTAGGCACTACCCCACAAGTTGCATATAAAAAGATTGCTTATCATATTTTTTAGCTGTAGTGGGGATTTCAGCATATTGTAAATTTTATACTTCAAACCATCTGCAAAAATCCAGTCACTTGCAATCAGTCTCCTGGCTACTAGTGTCTGTTAGCAATGTTCATCACAGGTGGAAACTAAGGTAGACCTACCCATGTCAAAGGAAAGTACATACACCTAACATGCTGGAAAAACAACATATACCTACAAAAAACTGATGCCAAGAGTTGAGAGATTTTAAGCTAATGAGTGATGGTAACGCATCTTGAAGATAATTTCTGTACTCATGTATGCACTGACCCTCACACAGTAGGATGAGGAGCAAAAAGACATTATGAAACATGGTGACACTCTTCCTTCCAATCTCCTAGGGATGATATAAAATTTTGTTTATTTTTTCTTGTAATCAAATCAAATCAAAATCATAGGGCTGGAAGGGACCTCATGAGGTCATCGAGTCCAACCCCTTGGGAATTGAACCCAGGACCTTCTGCATGTTAAGCAGAGGTGTTAGCCACTACACTATTTGCAGGGCTAATGTTGATTCACAGATTCTTTTTTCATTATCTCTCCTCAAGATCTTACAAAACAGATACAAGATGCTACCCTCACACGAGGAAACAACATTTGATCATTCCATCAGTTATGCAAATCAAAGCAACAAATACTCAATAGTAATTCAGAGAATTGAGATGTGGCTTGATGATTTTCTCTCTCTCTCTCACTCACTCTCACACTCACACACTAACTTTACAAAAAATACAAAATGCTTATACAAACCCTGCATTTTCTTGCATATGTGTAACATACAGATTCAAATTAGAATGCACACAACCCACTATTCATTTTATCAAAGCTAACAAGTCTCTACTTACCCAATTTTCTTTTTTGTTGATGTTAACAATTTAATTGATTGAAGTAGCAGGAATGACAATCGAGATTCAAATATACTGAGGAGTTTTATGACTTCATCTTTATTAAGGTTAGAAGAGGAGTCCCCAGGTAGTGTCTTCACATCACTACTTTTGACATCCTCATTTATCTAAAAAACAAACAGAAAAGCATTTCACCTAATCTAGCTAGCACACTATATTTTTACATCAGGTTTCAAATATTATTATTTCAATTTAAATTACTCATTAAATTATACAGTGTTAATTTCAAGGCTATTATTCTATCTTGCTTGTGAAAATGTTTTGCATACAACTTACAACAGCATTGTACACAGTTATATTAAGGCTGCTGGGAATTTTTCCACCTGAACTGTAACCAGTTCTACATAATCCATCAGTTATGAAAATAATGGGAAGGCATTAACGTGGTAACTGCTGCTCAGACTGTCAGTGCTACTAGGTAATGACAAAATGGTTCTCAAAATAGGCAGCAATATTTTCTTATTCAACCATCTGGATCCCTGTGACAGGACTCAACTGTAAATGACCTTCCAAATTTTTAACATCTCCATGACATGGTGAATTTTACTGGAAAAACATAAACCTTCTTCAAAAGAAGTGTCTATGAAGTTCTCAAAAGACTTCAGGGGATCTGTAAGTGTCCAAGAGAGACAACAGCTACTACTGGAAAGGAAAAACATATCATGGTCCATGTTCCATTATACAAAAATACATCAGTCCCAATTAATTTCTGCAGAACTGTGAGAATTCAGAATTATATTCCTCTTTCAAAGTTTGGCGCTTAGTTTTAATAAAAGTAGTGCTATGTGCAGTGTTACTAGAAAACTTGTCTTATAAAGATAAACTCATTTGACAGATATCATGCTCATAATGTACAACACTGTCTGGATATACTATTTGACTGAGTTATCATGCTCATAATGTATAATGATGTTGGATATACTATTTTTGTCCTCAACATTTCAATGAAGAACTTCAGTTCTACTTAGCTCGCCAGCTGTTCTGCTACTGTCTGACAAGGCAGAATTTGACTGGGCTCCAGAATGAGCTCAAGACTTAGCAGTGCCATCGCTGGCATTGGGCATGCCAGGGCACGTGCCCTGGATCTCCAGCCCAATCGGGCTGGGGATCTGGGGCCCGATCACCAGCCAGCCATGGCGGCCCCGGCCCCGGCCGGGTATCCGGGGCCTGGCTGGCCGCCCGGCAGGCTCCACCCCTGGCCAGGGATAGGGCCAGGGGGAGGCCACTCAGCTGCGAGCAGCTAGGCTGTGGCGTGGTGTAACATGGCCAGAAGCGGCCGCTGGAGGCCAGGCCTGTGCCCATGCCCACGGCGGCAGGCGGCCAGGCCCCCGATCCCCAGCCGGGGATGGGGCCGCCGGGGCTCGGCCGGCCGCCCGTGGCTGCAGCAGCCCTGTCCCCAGCTGGGGATCCAGGGCCCGGCCAGCCGCCCGCGGCAGCAGCAGTCCCGTCCCTTGCTCGGGATCCAGGGCCTGGCCACCGGCGGCTGCTTCTGGCCGCGCCACGCCACGGCCTAGCCGCTCACTGTGGCATGGCCTCCCCCTGGCCCTATCCCTGGCCGGGGGCGGGGCCTTTCCCCACGGGGCAGAGCCTGCCCCTGGGGGCTGGGGCTGGGCCCGTGCCCCGGGTCCACTGCCCCCCCCCAGCGACGCCTCTGAGACTTAGTATCCTGTCACTAACTTGTCCCTTGTCTTTGTGCCTACAGAAGGAACGCATTAATTGGAAGTGGTCAGGGAGTTCTGGTCTATGTATGTTAAATTCTCATCATTACGTCTGGATACAAAAACCTAAAAAGATGAACTATGATAGCTTAATATTTAAAGAATAATTCAATTATAATATACACATCAGTATTTTATTCCCAAATGAACAGGTATGACTACATAAGGTGCAAAGAAGCAGATAATCAGACCACTTGTCCTTTTGCTTACCTGTTCACATTCAGCTAAAAGCTCCTTTCTGATCAGCTGGAATGCACACCGAGTCTTTATCAAGATGTCTAGAGCGCCAGACAGTGTCTTCAATTTTCCAGCACTACTATTTTGACCTAAAATAAGAAAAGACATGAGCTCTGGACTTGCACAGCAACTTTCACACCAGGATGTCCAAGAGTCTTACACAGGCATTATTATTTGCAATACTGTAATGCCCAGGAGCTCTGGTCATGAAGCAGGTTCCCACTGCATGCAGACAGTATCTGCTCCAAGGAGCATACAGCGTATGGTGTGTCCAATGGGTCCAGACTGGGGAATACAAGTACACAATGTAACAAAGTTGGTCTGCACTCTGGCAACATAGCTGGGATTTTGGTAGACACTGTGACAGGAAGATTACATTCCTCCGTAGAATTAAGGTGACTAATGAGATGGACAATATCTATGGGGAATGCCTCACAAGCTGAGGTGGCACAAGGAAAAAGCACAAAAATGACTGTTTGAAAATTTTACAAGTGGGTGGTGGATTGAAATAGGTCTTTCTTAGAGTGTACTGGTGTCCCAAAGCAGGAGAACATTATTACTCTCTCATGAAAATAGACAGGAGCAATTTTAGTTGTAATCCCAGTATATTAAAAATAGAGGATGAAATAGTATCTTTTATCACGCCACCTTCCATTGTAGAAAAGCTTTCAACCTCACAGAGGTCTTCTTCAGATCTAGGCTTGAACACTCATCTCCTTCACCAACAGAAGACTGTCAAATAAAAGATGCTACCTAACCTCTATTGATTGTCTCAGTAGCAATATTACTCCTAATTTGGACACCATTTACCACACAAAGCAATTCTTTATATGTAGCCCGACTTACTTGCCATCTGAAACTCTGCAAATGCTACTCTTTCCAACTGTACCCGAAGGAGCTCACAAGGTGCATCCTTTAAGAGTTGAAAAAGTTTCACTGCTTTACTGTAATGAAGCTCAGCTAGTACGCGATGCTGTTTCCTTAAATGCTCATCGCCAACCTGTAACAGAAGTACATTATATATTAAGAGTCATGTAAGTTATAAGTGTTTAGCACTCGTGTAACAGATACAGTGAAAAAACTGCCTACGGGGGCAGGGGACAGCCACAATCACTCCCCTGTTTATCCAGAATTGTGAAGTTTTAAAAGCAAATACAGGATTGGCAATTTCCCAGAAAAAAGATAGCTTAAGATGGGGTGCCATTAAATAAATTATTCTTAGAGTATCCTAGTGGAGACACTACTGTAAGCAGGCATCAGAAACTCGAAGGGAGATATGCAAGTTATTTTATGTAGCTTGTACATCTCCATTTGACTGCTGTCAAAAATTGCAGTTAGTGTAGAGTTGTTTACATAATATTGAAAACTGAAACAGACCATGACATTTAACTGCCTTGAGAAAGCATCATACAAAAAAATATACACATTCCAATGTTCAATATTATAATTATACATATTAGTATTATGTCCACTGAAGCTTAAGTTTTATCTGCACAACCCTGAATGTGTCTCTGAATCTACTAACTTATGTAACAACAATTTGAAAACCTATGTAAAACTAGAGTGTAATACCTGCACAGTAGCAAAATAAAATTAGAAGGAAACAATAGTCTAGTAGCTAGCACAACTGCTTTACATGCAGAAGGTTCTGGGTTCATACCCCAGGGGGTTGGACTAGATGATCTCATGAGGTCCCTTCCAGCCCTATGAGTCTATTCTATTCTAAGCACTTTCAAGCCCCCACTTATTATAAGCAAAACAAAGCACTGTAATGAACATAGAACTTCAGGGGAGGGAAAGGATGGATGCCATAGGAGACAGAGAAACTGCCAGTTTTCAAAGAGAGCAGAAAGTGTCTTATTAAACATTTATAATGTGCCAATGATGCTAGAGGTTACCATCAGGTTGGCCCCATGTACTAGATAGTATGTGCACACAGTGACAGCCCTTGCCTCAAAGAGCTAGGAAATTTCACAGGTTAAGATTTCTAATAAAAAATCCACTTCTAATTATAACCATTAAAATTATCTCACACATACACATACACTGCCCATTATCTGAATAGCATGGAGCAACATGGCTTTTATTAGGATAAGCAGGTGCCCAGATAATCAAGAGAGCAGGAACCATTCAGCTGCAATGTGACCACCCCTGCAACTGGGGTCTTGTCATACTCCTCACAAGTCTTGCCCTAGGAGATCCTCTGCTTTGCCCCACTCACTGACTTCCAGTGTGGTTGCAAAGGGACCCTTCAACTGCCAGTGATCCAATATCTTTATGTGCACCTAGTGTGACGCACAACAGTGTTCTCTTGCAGTATTCTCCTCTCTCCCTCAGAGCAACAGCCTCCTGCACCACACCTTTTGCATGCAGAGATTGGCTCTCACCAGCTCAGAGGTAGTGCAGGAGAGCTCTCTACAGCTGTGTTGTCATGGCCCTGCTGACTCACTTCTGGGACAGCAGTGTTGTAGAGAGCACCCCTAAGCTACTGCAGGAGTCACTGAATGGCAACGTGGTCTCCTATGCAGCCAGAGGCTCATCCTCCTCCTCAGTCTGGCCAGGGGGTTCTGCTCTATTATCCAAAATGCTGCACTTTCCAAATCCTTCCCTGTCTCCCAGAACGAGATACATGGGAGACAAGGAAGGAACTCGATACTACAGAAGATTGTACATTGTATGCACACTATTTATATTTTTATACATACAAAGCACAAATTACAGCACACAAGCAAAAAAAAATTAAAAAAAATAAAATTGACAAAGCAACTCAATATTCTGGACTATTACCTGGTTTCTCAAGCAACTGTGATACATGGAAGCCAGTCGATGGTGAATAGTTGCAGCCCGATACTGGCAGAGGGGTTGTCTTGCAGACTCTGTATCAACATCACAGTATTTCAAAGATTTCATCATAGCCTCACTAACTTCCTTCTCTATCTACAAAAACAAGATTTCATGATGCACTATCAAAACATTTCCCTCAAAATAAGGAAGACCCAAAATGAAAGAACAAGCTATGTTTTTTATTTTTGTAGAATCTAAAACAAATATCAGAGAGTATATAAATAGCTGTGTACACTCCTCAATGTGCCATATTCTGCTACCAATAACCTCTATACAACAGTTTTATCCTAAAGACTTACTAATTATGTATGCACTTTGGGCTCAGAGCAGACATTCTCTATCATTCTGCTTGCTCGTTATAAAAACCCCCTAAAGAATGGCTTGTTTCAGTGTATGTTATTAGAAATTTTCTTTCATTACCTGTTCCTGAGCCTTTCTAGATAATGGTGCATAATCCTGCTGCAAAGTTGCCATGGTAAAATAGGTAGTAGACAGTTCCCAATTCACAGAATCCCAAACAACTGGGTGCATCTCTCTTTTACCCAGGGACCTTAAGGCCTTCAGATAGTAATCAATAGCCTGGAGAATAAACATGTAGCATAAGCAATAGTTACTGACACAGGTTTACAGCACAGTAAACAGTAACAATCTATTATCCTTTTCTCTTTCTAATATGGATGCATTTCATAACTGACCTGGACTCTCTCTTAGCATTTCCTAAGGAGCACTTTTAAAATCTATTTAAATCATGCATCTTTGACATCTAACAGCTGGAAACTCCATGCAAATACAAATTTGGAATTCAATTCAGACTCAAAACGTACAACCCAAATTAGTTTATACTGCAGTGGACAGGTAAGGAAGTAGAAGAAAAATTAAGCAGTAAAGATGAAACCCTTATCTCCTTTGTAAAAGGGAGGGTGTGGGCTTGGCACAAAGGAGCTACATGGCGAGCAAGGACAGAATCCACCCAATCCGAGAAGCAGAGTACAGCTAAAGTAGAATTTGACAGCATGCTGAAACAGAGGGACCTTTTTGTCCAGAACACTGAGTTCAACCCCTCCAGCTCTTATGAATAATGCTATGAAAACTTTAGTAGCAGATTAAACAAGACCTCAGTACATCAGTTCTCAGACAGATATCCTCCTGGTCCTTGGAGGGCTCAAAAACACACCAAGCTGGACAGTTCATTTGTGCAGGAAGAAAGCATGGAGAGTCTCTACAGCTTCATGTATGCTCCAGAGCCAAGTTTCATGTGTCTTTGCGGTATCCTATTGGAGGTCAGTTGGACAGGAAAGCTGGATGGACTCTCTCTCAAATACACCACATATCCCATGTTTGCAGGGGACAGTTTCTCATTGTATTCTGTCCAAACTCTCCAGCTTAGTGTGTTTTGAGCCCTCCAAGGGCCAGACGCATTTCTGTCCTAGACCTAGCACACTGAGGTCTTGTTTGAATTCTATAACATTATTCATGAGAGTTGGGGGATCTGGACTCAGTGTTCTGGTCAAAAAAGCCCCTCTATCTTAACATGCTGTCAAATTCTTCCTTAGCTTTACATCAGTGGTCTTTTATGTACTTGGGGAAGCCCTGCAGATCCTTTTGGATGAAAGATCCTATCCTAAAAGTATATTATTTTTGATCCTGAGACCCTTACCAATGAGGTGGTGAAGCCTCCAGCTTCTCCTAGTAGCTTAATGATCTGCCCGATTATTAAATGGATGGTGCAAAATGTAAAAAGGACACTATCTGACTACAATAAGGGTGACCTTTAAGTTCACTGATGATAATGTTTTCATCAGATGTATTCACAATTTTGCTCTCCTTTCACTGAGGTCCGAAACACCATTAATCTGAATACCCACTTTTAAATGCAAATTTAAAATAAAAGATGATATGGTTCCCAAAAGATGAAAGGGAGTTTTCCAAAAAGAACTAAATGTTAGTTTTCGATTATATGTTAAATACGATTCTCCAAGTTCCAACATTACTGTCATATGAAACAGTTCAAAAATACTGCACAAGGGACTTCATAACTCAGAACCATAAGGTTTGTAATTTACAATCACAAGTCCTTGGCTAGATATCCATTATAACGATATTCTATTTATATCATCTTAATATAGTTCTTAAAGTTATTTTTAAGAGATTTACTGGGAGATTTTTAAAAGGAGACATCAAAATTATTCACCTATGATAAACTGTGTCTATATCATAAGGTAAGCAAATCTTTTAAAAAACAGATATGGATTAAGTACTACTAATCAATATACTAAGGGTCTGATTTTCTAAACTCAGATATACCAGTGAATGCTGAATTTGAATGTGTAATTACACATGTAAATGACTGCGTGCACATATTAGATCAGCACATTCCTTCACAATAACTGCACTCACAAACTAAATTTGAATTTGTG
This sequence comes from Podocnemis expansa, assembly GCA_007922195.1. Classification (NCBI taxonomy): domain Eukaryota; kingdom Metazoa; phylum Chordata; order Testudines; family Podocnemididae; genus Podocnemis; species Podocnemis expansa. The sequence goes on along the minus strand of ML681981.1, from coordinate 2,472,616 downwards.
GAAGCAACTATGTTTGTCAGGGGTGTAAAGGGGAAAAGAAAATCAAACATAAAACTTAGCTATCCTTTGTAACTGACAACACACACACAGTTGCTTCTTTCCCCCCCACAGTGAGATCTCTCTTTACCGTTATTTTTATTCTCAGTATTTTCCTGTACACTTTCAATTAATATGAACTCAATATACACAAAATTACAAAATGTTTTCAGTCACTACATTAAGCTTTCATTGAAATATTCATAACACTTCTGCCATTTCAAAATACTTAGAAATCAGCGAATATAAATCCAAAAAGTGAAAAACCCTGCAAACAAGATTAGTTCGAAAAGGTTGAACCACAGCAAGTGATCTATTCAAAGAAGTGTATAGTCTCCCTGTGTTTTCTGGACTTGCTTAGTGGAAAAATCACTGTTAAATGGCAAGGATCATTCTTTAAACAGGGAAATTACGATCTGATCAACAAGCCCATTACCTTATTATAATAAAGAGCCTCTTCTGGGGAAAACTCTCTCTTAAAATCTCCTCCAGCAGCACAATGAGCTTGGGCACAAATTCGCATCAGTCTTCCAGTGTTACATAACAAAAGGGCAGAATTGGTTGCATCATCAATGGAGTCAAAGTTGTGAATCCCTTTTTCAAAACAAGAGAAACTTTTCTTCCACAGTTGCTGCTCTGCAGAAGATACACTTTTGCTCACTAGATGAAAGGAAAAAGAAGTTTTACAATTTTAATTAAGCTTTTTAAAGATTTCTAAGCTATTCACATCTTGATTTAATTATGGTTCTGGTTCTGTTTTTATATATGCTTTCCTGGAATTTAAGGCGATATAAGTCGAGTTTGAGAACTTAAAACATCATCAAGAGTGTTTAGTCTTAGCCACAACAAAGAAAAATGTAATTCATTTTCTTTTGGCAACTAGCAATGACATATGCAGTGGCTAGCCTCATAAAGAGGTAGAAATTTTGAATATGCCAACACACACTACCCTGACTTAAATTACTGAAAACAGTCAGTGTCAAAAACTAAGGCAATGACCATCATTAAAAAATAAGACATTTACTCCACCATCTCAAAAGTACTCAGATACCACTTTCTTTCTACTGTAAGTAAGTGAGTACATAGAAATAACACAGATACATGACAAAGCAACCACAAGTCAATTCAATTACCTGTCACTTTAAGTTTAACATTAAGGCTCAATTTCAGCTAAATATTATTCTGTTAGAGGAACAGAACTGATAGAAAAGTAACTATCAAATCAGAAACTTGGTTATAACATCTGATGATACTAGCCTGACTATAATCAGGCAAAGGTCACAAAAGACAATGGGTCTGTTAAGTACCTATAATATCCCTAAAATAAGAGGCTTTTTAAAAAAAGTTTATTTTTGCTTTGCAGAACCACTTTTCCTGCATGTCAGGACATGTCTGTGAAATCATTTCCACTGATGCAAGCGTTCTCACACCTCCACACATGGCCTCAACTTGCAAAGATTTATTAACACTGGTAACTCGGGGCAGTATGTATTGTTCTACTGCCTTCACTGTAACTCTGGACAATGCATAATAATAAGCATATTTTTAAGCCTTTGCAGGAACAGGGCCTAATACCTGAATGTTGTGCAATATCCTCTATTTTTGCAAGAACTGTACAGATGTGCTCATTTTTCTCATGGAATTGTAACCAATATAAAGGCTTTCTCCAGACCCACAGATTCCACACTGCAATCCAGATTAACATGTTCACGAGTACCCCAAAAACCACTGCTTATAATGGAAATCCTGACATACCACTGGCTACAGTAGCAAACATCTTTTATGAAGAGATTCTTCATAATTCTTTCTGGAATGGAGAGCTCAGAAGGCCTCTCTCAAATGCTGTTGCTAAAGCTGATAATCACAGTTACACTATTCTATCCAGAGGGTTACATCAGTGAAGTAGTGTATGTAACAAGTGAAAAATTAAAAACAAAATACTTGCCATCTCTCTCACTCTGCAGTGTAGCTGCCTGATTCATGTAAAACACTCCAATTTCATTCCTGATGTTACCCATCCTCTTCAGTACCTGCGTGTGCTGCTCTGGATTTTGTTTTTTTAAGTTACTAAAAAGCAAAATTTCATTGGCTGCCTCATAGCACTTGCAGCTAACTGAAAGCTGACATTCCAAATCTGTAGACAAGTCAGTAGCCCATGCAAATACTGGAAAATGAATAGTAAAAACTGCATGTCAGTTATAAAATTTTATTTATTTTAGGGTCTATGAAAAAAGTGTAGTAGAAAAGTTTTATAAAATTATTGACTTTTGCCCAAAAATTAAAGAGGTCCCAACAGAAGGCAGAATGGGGCGATGACTTGAAACACAAAAAACGTTTTTAAAGCCTCCAGGTACATTCAAAGCATATGATTTCATCATATTTTTTTCCACAACAGCTATATGCCTAAAAAGCTATTTAATTTACATTTTCAGCTCTTTTAGACCAGAAAGAAATAGCACCCAAGCACCATAAGGTTTCCATACCCCCCTAAAAGTGATGTACTCTACTGTTTTGCAAGAATATAAGGAAATACTATGGGACCACTCTAATTCAGCCAAATCCATTATTATGCTGATGTTCCACCTTGACAGTTGGATTCTCTATGAAGACTGTGCAATATTTCCTGATCTTCTTTTGTTTGGTAGTTATATTCTTCAAGATATGCAGCTCTGTTGTTTGCATTCTGGGCAAGCATTAGTTGGATATCACCACAAAGGGTTAAACACTGACAAAGAAACAGTAGCACTTCAGCAGGCATATTGGTGCAGAGGCAGCAGTAAGTATCTGGTAGGGGAAAACCCAAGAAAACAAAATGAAGCACCAAGAGACCTAAAACATGTACAATCCAAACCTAACTATTCCTAGAAGAATGACAATGTAAAACTGGTTATATCTTACTTAACAGTTCTGATCCTGAGTCGTATGTAACAGGCAGGATTACATTTTTACAGCTTTTTACCAGTTAACACTGTACAGCAGTCACAGATAAGGAGGATGAACTGACTTCTATCCATGCTCACACAGAGCGGAAACATTACCTCAGGTAGAAATGCAATGTCAACTCCTGCCTCGGTTGTAACTGTGTAGAACTATTGAAGATAAAAGGATTTTCACAGGTACAATTGCAGGCAGAATTTGGCCCACAGAATCTTCTTTACTTATAATGTTCATAGATCAGGAAAGGACCATGAAAGGTCATTGAGTCCAGTCCTCTGCACTCATGGCAGGACTAAGTGCCACCTAAACCATCCCTGGTAGGTATGTGTTTCACTTGCCCTGAAAAATTTCCAGTGATGGAGATTCCTCCTTAGGCAACTTATTCCAGTGCTTAATCACCCGACAGAAATTTTTCCTAACGCCCAACCCAAGCCTCCCGTGCTGTAATTTAAACCCATTGCTTCTTGTCCTATCATTGGTTAAGGAGAATAATTTTCCTCCCTCCTTCTTGTAAAACTGTTACCATGTCCCCTCTTAGTCTCTTCTTTTCCAGATTAAAAAAGCCTAGCTTTTTCAGTCTTCAATTATTTATGAACCAGAAGAACAATTTGACTTTCAAATCTCAGACTGATTTTCTAGGATGACAATTAGAAACTATTTCCCTTATATATTTTCACTAACAGAGTTTGATCACGGTTCTTTAAAAGACCACCAGTATGGCAAATCACAATGCACTTTTTTATTTTTTTAAACAGAGAAGAATTTCATTTTAGTCATCATATTTTCTGATTAGTCAAACTCTCCACATTATAACCAAGAAACAGAATCAGCATATTATACATCATTCTACTCAATATTGGTTGGGGACGCACTCCACTCTATGAATATCTGCTTAGAAGTCTGGGAATAAATTTAGCACGTCTAAAAATGAAGAATAAGGGAACAGCTCAAGCCATGTATAATGAATAAAACTGCTATTTTAGCTTTTCCATATATTCTTGGCATCAAAATTCAAGCCCCAAACCATACATTGAGCTGTGTCTCATATTATGCTAAATCCTGTGCCCCACCTTCAACATGAAATTACCAGAAGTGTGAATTGTGACAGGTTTGTAATGGCGACGAGATAGATGAGGTGGAAGAAACCTACAGTCCAAACTAAAAGGCTTCCCTGTGTCCAACCTGCCCAAGCCAATTCTTCACCATAATGTGGTATTTGTTAGAACCAAAGATTGGCATGCCAGATTCTATTATGCCACTGAGTTTTTCAGTGTTCACCAGAAGTATAAGCCATTATTTGTCTGTGCGCACCATTTAAGAATGAAATATTCTAACTACCTACCATGGCACTGTAAAGCTAATTTAATGTATCGTAACGCTCTTCCATATTTTTGAAGACTCATAGCAGCATCAGACAGAACATAATATGCCTTCGATGCCTTCAGAATCAGTTGGAGTTTCATGTTATACTGCCAGGATCCAGGAATCATTCCTGATTGACTGGAATGTTTATCCTTTTGAAACGAACCCACTACAAAGACAAAAATAAAATGAATAAATCTTGTACCTAATTCAGGAGTCAAAAACTCAGCTCAGTGGTTTAATCTATTATACCACAATGCTGACCAGGGAAGTAATTTAACCTTCTTGCCTATCACACTTTGCTATAAGTAAAATGGACCTAACAATATTTGGTACCCATATAACACTTTCACCTGGTAATCTCAAGGTACTTGACTAAAATGAATATAAAACAAACAGTTCCATTTTAACTGGGCACATAAATTTGAAATAGCTTCAAATACACAGTGATCCAGTGGAGGAGAAAATGCTTTTCATGTCTGGGAGCAGAGAAAAGTGGGTAAAGGCAGTCACCAATTTTTTTTGGGTAGCACTGAATCCTAGCACCCTAAATACTAGCTTAGTTTTGACAAGAGCCAATAGGTGTAGGCTTCCCTGGTTTTCTCCAGCAATGCAAAAACTGTACGGTTCAATTTCTGCCTGGAAGATAGAACTCCATGCTGTTAGTGCCAATGCATCCTTCAACTCATATGATGAAGCTGCTTCCTTGATGCTGGAGCAGCCCTGGAACCATGTGTGACTCACTTGAAGTCAAACAAAGGTCCTACTTTTGGCACCAATGCTTCTGCTTCTCCAGCTGAAGGCGCTCTGAAGCAAACAATATCTACAATATCCAGGCCAGAGATTCATTCCTATGCCACCAGGCAGACCCCATGGACTGACTCATATGGTCACCATCATTAAGTCAACCTTGCAGCACCTCTCTCTTTTTGGACAAACATGATACATCATGCCATCCAGACTACCTAAACAGTTCAGACACACAGCACACTGTTCATATGTTCAATATGCAAATTTGACACTGTCTCTTCAGGACTAAATAACGACTTTGAATTTTTTTCTCATTACAACAGGTGATTTGACTTCATCTTACTCTGTATTCTGTTCCCCAGTGTTTGAATCTAAACCACCACTTTGATCTGCTGTTACAGTGTGACCTGTTCCTACAACCTACATTTCCCTGCATTTATTTTCCTTCCATTCTGCAAGATTCCCCCCATCCTCAAGGGATCTGACAAAGTGGGATTTTCTCCCACAAAAGCTCATGCAATAAATGAATTTGTTAGTCTTTAAAAGTGCCACAGGACTCCTTTTTTGTTTTACTGAACTAAACTAACATACGAACTGAGTAAAGGTTCTTTTTGAAACATCAACTATGAAGGAAAGTTGCATTTAATCTGCCCTTCATGTCCGGGAAAGTTTTCAGCTGAAGCAGGATACTACACATTTTGCACCACAGATGATAGGAACAATAAAGGAAGAAACTTTGCTTCTCACTTCTCTTTGAGTTTTCTTGGTCTAGTTTAAACTCAGTTCCTATCACCTGAACACTAGCTGGTACTCTAAAATACTTGAGCTAATTTCTCTTGCTGCTGTTCAAAGAGGAGAATGAACATCAAAGATACTATTTAGTTGTTTATCCTAGCTCAGAATACAACATGGGCTTTTAGTAGTGTATTTAGTCCTAAATTCTGGACCCAATTACTAGGGAAATCCCCCACCCCTCGGTTGCCCAGTATGTCATTTACAGATCTACAAGTCACTGACTTTCAACTGACACTATCCATGCCAATCAAAATTGGAGGAGAAATGGTAGACTGTTTCAATGATTATTCATTTAGAGAAACTTGGGAAATATTATTATCCTTTATTGGTTTGATAGTTGACAAAGCATAGCAATATTATATCTTGAAATTAAGAATCACTATTTGCCTTTCTGGCAATAATTGTCTGAGTATTTCATCTAACATAATAAAGCTATCTAAACACTGAAACCTATTCTAGCAAGTTAATTCTTATGAAAGGTATAGAAAAAGAAACTGCCTTCAACTGAATATACCATGCTATCTTCAGTTTTCAGAAAAAAAAAATATATAGCAACCAATTCAGTTTTCAACCAATTATTGGGTGAATGGTAGAAAACTCCAAATACAAATTCAATCTAAGAATTCTGTTTTCTTTTTAATTATGGTTATATGAGTTTTTTGTTGTTGTTATTTTACATAGTCAGAACACTGTAGCAAGGTGCTTAGATACTATGGTGAAGCAGTAAATAACGGCCAGTGCAGATTTAGTGAGTTAAACACACTAAGACATTTTTATTCAAACATTTCCCACTATTCTTGTATAAAAAGACTGAATTCTAACTACAAAGCAAGAAAAAATCTCTTTGTTAACCTTTTATATGTAGAAGACATGGGCATGTGTAACACTGCAATGATGAGGTAAATGTGGACTCAAATTATTGCCAAATTCCACGATCGTGGCCCTATAAACTTATTAAGTGACAAAAATTTAACACACCCCCTAAAAGGGACAGTACATCACAATCTATGAACAAGCCATGTCTAAATAAAACACACTAACCTTATCTACTTAATACAAAAGCTTCTTCAATATGCTAAGAGAATTCCTACTGTTTCTTTTCACACTTAAAAGGAAAGCCCCATATTCTCCACTTTTGTTTGTGTGCAACATGCTTTTTTGCTTTTTCCATCCATGGCATAATTGATGATTTACAAGTACACTGTTTGGATGATCAAACTGAAGTAGCAGCACTGTGCTGTGCCACTGAATGGGTCCAATGTGCAAAACAATTCAGCTTACTTTTGTCTAAAAACAAAGCCATCTGTTTCTCCAGACACTCAGGACCACCACTTGTGGATTCATCTTCAAATTTTAATGGGATTGGTGTGTTGGGGTTGGCTGCAGGAAGGTCACCATCTTTTTTAATGCTGCCGTCAACAGATTTCAAGCCCTTTAAAAGAAAAAAAGTCTTTTGTTAAGTATTTACATGAAAGGTAAACTAAATACAAGCATGCCAAATCCCACACATTTTCACCAGGACAGAACAGCATTAGGAAACTTACCTCTAAAACATAGCTGAGCACAAGTCTACAGCGCTCCTCAGTGTCATGGCAAACAGGAAATGCACAACTAGGCTTAATTAAAGAAAAAATTATTAAGAAGGTAAACCCCTTAAAAAACCCCAAAACTAACTATGAAGCTTTAATAGACAGCAGAATCCAGTTTATTGGGATATGGTTAACAGACTACAATGAAGGCTATTAACAGAATATGCTAAATTCTACATTATATTTAGACCAAAACATTTCTTTCCTTTACTTCGGCAACTGCAGGTCCTAATGCCTTCCCTGTAGTGTTTAACTAGAATGCTTACCTAAACTGACAAAATTCATCATCAGTCTGTTCTAGTGACTCAAAATCCTAAAGTAAGGGCTATAGAAGGTTAGCAGCCTCATTTCCAGAAAAGCAGCAAACGAGTGACTGCAATGCAGTGTCTTAAAAGGGGATAAGGAAGGACAGGAAGGCAGATAAATGTGTAATTCTATTTTGTTCCACATAACCCATTATTCTAGCTCTATGCAATGAGGGATGACTTTCACCCTCACCACCTTTTTTGAATGACAGGAATCTTCACTAGCCAACTTTTATTATGGGAGGAAGATGACATCCTACCAGTATAATGTCAATCCAAACACTGAAAATAGAAACATACCCTCTGAGCTTTAAGAAGAAAAATCAAAATATGATTTCCATCAACAACGGCATACTAGACCCTCAGGAGAAGGGCCTTGAGGAACTAAAGCTTGCAGGATACCAACGAGCATTGGTGATAATACTTATTTTGCAGAACCTCTATCTTAGTGTTATTTTGCCTGTTGACGTAAAACGTCCAACCACAGGATTCCTTGTTTGTTTTACTGAACTACAAGCAGTTGTGTGGCACTTTAAGACTAACAGATTTATTTTTTGCATGAGCTTTCGTGGGAGAAGATCCTACTTCCTCAGATGCTTCGAAGATGGGTGAACTTACAGAAAGGAATGAAACTAAATGCAAGGGGGTGTAAAACATAGGATCAGGTCATAAAGTAACAGCAAATCAGAGGAGTTTACAGGCTCAAACCATGGGAAGCCTGAAGTCAAATTACCCTGTGTAATGTGAAAAGAACCCATAATCTCGATTGAGTCCTGCTTTCACAGAATTTAGCTTGCAGATTAATTCGAGTTCAGCTGTTTCTCCTTGGAGCCTTGATGTCCCAGGTACATCTCTAATGACAGTCGTTAACAAATCCATCATCGAGTGATTAGGAAGATGGAAGTGCTCAGCAACTGGTTTCTTTGTTCTTTGATTTCTGATATCAGCTCTGTGCTCATTCAGTCTCTTACGGAGCGATCGTCCTGTTTGTCCAATATATAAGGTGTTGGGGCATTTCTTCCACATGATGGCATAGACTACATTAGTAGATGAGCACGTAAATGAGCCTTTGATGGAGTAGCAGGCTTGATTAGGACCTATGATGGTGTCTGTTGTGTAGATATGTGGGCAGACTTGGCAGCGTGGTTTTTTGCAAGGGTGTGTGCCTGCTTCAATGTTCTTGTTGTTAGATCTGTAGTTGCTGGTACCTGTTTAAGATTAGGGGGCTGCCTATAGGCAAGGAGTGGTCTGTCTCCCAAGGCTTGAGAGAGAGAGGGATCATCTTTTAGAATAGGCTGTAGGTCCTTAATTTGTTAACGACTGTCATTAGAGATGTACCTGGGACATCAAGACTCCAAAAGAGAAACAGCTGAACTCGAATTAATCTGCAAGCTAAATTCTGTGAAAGCAGGACTCAATCGAGATTATGGGTTCTTTTCACATTACACAGGGTAATTTGACTTCAGGCTTCCCATGGTTTGAGCCTGTAAACTCCTCTGATTTGCTGTTACTTTATGACCTGATCCTATGTTTTACACCCCCTTGCATTTAGTTTCATTCCTTTCTGTAAGTTCACCCATCTTCGAAGCATCTGAGGAAGTGGGATCTTCTCCCACGAAAGCTCATGCAAAAAATAAATCTGTTAGTCTTAAAGTGCCACACAACTGCTTGTTGTTTTTTTACTGGACTAGACTAACACGGCTATCCCTTTGGAACTTTTTCACTTATACACACTTAATAGAAGTATTTAAAGATGAGACAATCAAATGCTTCACTGCTACAGATATAGCCTAATGAACTATCAAGAGGCAAAATGAAACACAACCTTTGGGAGCTAAATGACAAAACTCAGTTTCACATTATTTGGTTATTTTCAAATAGACACTGTACTAAACAAAAGCTGCTTTGATGAAGTATGACAGATGGCAACTGAATTACAGTTTTGCTTATCTACATACTATGGAAGCATATACCAGACAGGTTTCTAAAAAAATGTATGACTGAGATGCAGGCCAACAGCATTCTGGTTTACATTAACAATACCCAATCAGAATCTACTTTTCATATGCCTAATGAGGCAGAAGACAAGATTTCCTCTCTCAGAATGGCCTCAACACACCAAACTTTCAAACCAAGACTGCTAAATCCTGAAGGACATGCAAGGAACTGAGGATTAACCCCCCACCAAATCCATGGGATAACATACTCCTTGAATGTCACACTGTTAATGTACATTGTAAAAATGTGCTGGGAGATTATGTATTTTAGTGTGGACAACCCTTAATTCTCCACAGCCATTAAATACCTTTCCATGTTCAGATTACTCCTACAATAAGGATGAGTACCTTCTCTATAGGTGGCTGTGCAGAAACTGACAGAAGTAGAATACACAAGATAAAGCAAAAGCAATACAAATTTGCATCTGCAAGAGGATAAAAACTAGAGAGCCACAATTTACTTCCTTGCTGCTCCAGATTCCAATTAACCTGAGGTTCACATACAAAGAAGTGGTACAAAGGTCTCCAAACAATTTTTTTTAAATAAAAAAAGAACTGCTCACATTTAACTACATTTTGACAATACAAGCAACACTACTGTTTATTTTAAGCTTCTTTTTAAATTGTACAAATTTTTAGTAACATACCCGTATTTGATGAATAGATTTATATTTTTCTGGTACTGACAACTCTCCAACAGACTTAATTACAGCTACTGCTTTATTATCATCTGGTGGATCAGAGCTGGTGCTGTAGGAACCATTTTCATCACTATCCGGCATTTCTTCTTCCTCTTCACTGTAACTTTCATCAGAGTTTCCATTTAAAGGAAACTCTGCGCCTTCTTTTTTAGGCTCGTCTAACTGGAACAGTTCTGAGAGCATGTAATTTGCTGAAGCAATAATCTTATTTTAAAATAAAAAAAAGTAAAGAAATATTTAGAGTATATCAGTACTGCAAGCAGTTAACAAGACGTTTACAACAGAAAATCCTGGAACATCAGCTCCACTATCAACAAAATCATGCTCAAAAACGCTGACTGCTTCTAATACTTGAACTTAAACTCAGAATTTAGAAAATAAACATGCCACAGGGGCACAAAGCAGAAACTCACTCCGTGGATGTACCTGACAGAAACAAATCGCAAGAAACTAAAAGGTTACAATCCTATAAAGAGTGAAGATCCTAATCCTACTTCCAATGCACACACTGCAGGGTGTGCCACAAATTTATCCCATTTCTGAGGTTCGCCTTTATTCTTCATAAAGTAATAAGTCCTGAGGCAAGGATGGAGTAACAAAATCTGACTCCAGTTCCTCCAAAATAGACTGTCCTTAGCATTCCTCTCCATACCACTTTGTATCTCTCTTGCACATTTCTTGTCATAGAGATTACCTCGAACTTTTCAAATCCAATGTGGTTGCCAGCAAAACGGCACTGCACTTCTACGGAGTTCTAAAGCTGGCTGCAAGCCTTTACTTCTCTCTCTCTACTAAATACCTTTACTTCTATTCATCCACTATTTCTCCAACATCTCCTTGTGAATCTCTAATGCATCATTTTGAGCTCAATATAGCTAAAACAGAGTTCTTAATCTTGCCCCTCTAAGCCTCCCTCTGCTATTTCCTCTCTCATCAACTGTGGACAACGCTATCATTCTACCTGTTAGTCAGACCTGTAACCTGGGTGTCATCTTCAAGTTGGACCACTCTCTGACTCCCCACATTCTGCTATGTTCATATAAAAAAATCATGAATCAGATTCTCCCCAAATCATGTGATTGGCTCCAGAAACCAAATCATCACATCACCCCACAGGGAACAGACTCTGATAGGAGGATGCTGAAATAGATAAATCCCACTGTCAGAAGGGAAGCAAATTCAGGTATGGCAGCAGGAATACCCAGGACCAGACTGACAGCAACAAGCTCAGCTCTAAGTACCTCAAGCTCAACTTCTCTGCATGGCATCCCCAAATGATACAGCTAACTCTTTCCAGCTGGGGACTGACTCTCTTCAGCATAATCAGATTCTGGTTTGGCCTACAGTACTAGCAGAAACTGCTTCCAGCTCTGAAGCTGCAGCTGTCTGAAGCAGCTTAGACTTCTGTGTTCTAACTTCAGACATATCTACAGTCTCTCTTACTGATGCTAGTTAGTTAAGATGCCAAAAAATCAGCAACTTGAAAAGAACCACCACCATCTAGTAGACAGCAGTCAGGAGATATAGATTCTGTTACTGGCTCTGCCATGGAACTGCCAGGTAAGTCTGTTTCTTCCTTCCATCTTGTCTATTTACGCTGGATGCTCTTCAGGACAGGGACTGTTTCTTAGTATGTGTTTGAGCAGTATTTGGCATGGAACAGCCTTGATCTGTGTTGGGGAACTGTTCCGTGAAAGAAGAGTTAATGTGAAGTGTTAATTTACTTATATGGAGGATTTTTAAAGTCACGTATTGGGGGTTTGATCTTCAAAATAAGAAAAGTAAAGTTTGGGGGGGGGGGGCTAGAGGGAGATGGCACCACAAAACCTACAACACCCAAAACTGTGCAGGAATACTTGTACTGTCATCTTTCAGTCCAGAGAACTTCTATAACTGAGGTCCACTACCTCTACATAAAAAGGATTAGAATAGCCCACTAACACACTGCAATCAATATAGCATTTGGTTACCTTATTACTGAAGTATAACATCAACATCCATTTTTCATTCTATGCAAACTACATGTCTTTCTGCCTTATAAAAATACCTATTAAAATATAATTCTTACCTGAGGATGTCTGGCTTTATCCAATAACTTAACACAGTTAAGAAGCAATGTTCTAATAGTGCCATAGTGTTTCTTGTTCTGGGTTTTCTTCATCATCATATTGCAGGCAACTCTAAAAGAAAGTTTTATTATTTCTTGCACATAAGCACATTCTGCACAACTCTTCTTTTTTAGCAAGTCTCTAGAGGAGGACTTGGGTGATGGAGAAATTTGAGGAATGGAGAGATACTGATTCAGTTCATATGATGATATTGCTGACTGACTGTTGTACATATAAGTGATTGTGATGCCGTTTCTGTCTTGTACTGATTTTCGGATTGCATTATTAGTTGATGGCTAGAGTATCTAGTGCCCAAGACAGATGCTTTTGTGTGGCATGAAGTAAATAAAATCTTGCAAGTTTTTGCTTCTGTAAGAAGCACTTACTTGTACAGGAGAATTGCCACCGGCATTGTGAAAGGGTTTTGGTATTTATCTTCAGTTTCTTCACAAAGCGTAGTGAGGTCATAGAGCTTCACTATATCACTTCCACTTGCTGAAAGAGAAGATTTTTTTATCATCAGTCAATCTGACATTACAGAGACCTCAAATATCATTTATTAACCCAACCAAGGAACTGCTTACCTTTAAATAGCCAGTAAGTATGTCCTTCTTTGGTGCAGTTAGATTTTAGAAAAGATAAGATATTTTGAGCAATATCCTTTATTACTTTGGTAGAAAAATTGGAGTTTTCCAAATTGGGAATATCTTCAGTCTTGATCATTTCATATTTCTGTAGAGAATGTTTTTAAACACACATTGAAAAAACATACTGAAGATAGCTATGCAAACAGAGAAAGCAGGACTTTCATTATTAAAGCTTGCTAATACGGATAGCCCTCAAAATTATGAGCTATGAAGTTACTGTTGCATCCGATTATATTTATATAAATTTTACTACTTATACCCTTTGTATTGTAAATTGCTTCATCTATGACTGTTTTAATGAAAAGTACTTGTCAAGGCTGACTTAAATTGAAGTTCTGTGATATTTAATACATACAGTAATCTCAAAATGAATATAGTTAGGCTAAGACTATTCCGTTCACAAATTAATAAACAACTTATTAGTAAGTTAAATAAAGTCTGTACTGACAGGACACCAGATGCATACTTTTACTATACACTAGTTTACCACATTTCTCAATCTTCTTTACAAGTTTTGAGATTGTTGTATAAATAAAGATTTTTCAAACCCACAAAATTAAGTTTATAGTGAGTTTGGACTTATCGAGTTCTTAAAATTTGAATGTAGCTATACCTACTTAAAAAAAAAAAAAAAACCCACCAACAAATGAATGTTCAAAATGGAGATGCTGACACTGTGACCTTTCCTGTTTGCAGAGCAATTTTAATACCAGTATCCAAACTAGCTGACTTTTAGGTGTTAGCACAATATAAATACTAAATAAAAACAGAAATTATGTTAAAAGAATATTGTCTAGGTTGCAAAGTCAAGCACTCGTAAGAAAAAAAAAAAATTCAAGAGCTACAGTTGCTCATGCTACCTTAATTCTACCTCCCTGTGCATCCATTTGTTCATTAAACGAGGCAGAAGTCCTGGAGAACCAAACTAGGTATGCAATCATGTAATTAAAGACACTATCATAATACATGACGAGCAGAGACAATTAAGGTTTCACCTGTAAAATCTAGCATTTCTAACTTTCAAGTTTTTGATTTTTCAACATAGATAACATTCTTTTAGTGTTTGATCTATAGTTTCATAGGCTTATGTTTGTTTTTAAGAAAACAAAATAAAGCCTAAAGGAATAGCCGTGTTAGTCTAGTTCAGCAAAGCAAAAATGAATGTGGTGGCACTTTAAAAACTAGTAAATTTATTACATGAGCATTCATGGGAAAAAAAAATCCCACTTCGTCAGATGCTTGAAGATAAACTGAATGTCCCCTCCATTCATCTTCAGCAGACCTTGAATCCTGAATACCTTTAGTACTACACAATAGTCCTCTACTTCAAGTGGTAGAGATAAGTACTTTAGCTAGCAGCAGCAGGAGACTTTTAACTTAAGGGTAGTGGGGATGCATGTGGAAGAACAGGCTCTTTTCAATTGTTCAGCCACATCTGAACAGAATTCAAGTAACATCTCCCACTCCAGGCATTTGTTTGCAGTTGGCCTTTAAAACTCAGAGGGACCAAAAAATGGCAGTGGAGCGTTTCAAAAAAAAAGGTTTACAAGAACTTTTCTAGTGCAGTGTTGCTTCTAGTTGCCCCACAACAACTTCACTATTATTAATGCAACTTGTCCATTAATCAAAGAATTGGTAAAGGGGACATATTGTAAGATGTCAGGACTTACCTGAACAATTCCATTAACATGAAAACACATCACAAGCTCTGGGACATTACATATTAAGTTGTCCAACCAATAGTCAATTCCTGTTAGCACGTTTATTGGCTTGTTGTTATCCCTATAGCAAAAATAGTTCTGGTATTACTTGGAGCTTTTTTTTTCCCCCCTCTTCTTTTTCTTTTTAAAGCCATCAGTACACATTTAGTAGAGGCTTGGTTTGTTTGTTTTAAAATCACTAGTTAAGATAAATGTCTGTTAAGAGTTTAGCTATGCATGTCAGCAGATGGATAAAAGACCAAATTTAAAAATCAAAGTAAAAAAGCTTTCATTTGTGACAGATTGTAAAGTATCATGGGAGGAGCTAAGCTAGCTACTCTGTTGAGATCAGCATCTGTTACCGCTAATGGGATACATGTACATTGCTGCCTTCAACATTTTAAAATTACAGCCCAGATTATTACTGAGATCACCCATAATATTTCTCCTAAAACAGTGTTTAGAGAACTAAGTGACTAATAGAATTAGCTGGAACCAAGCACCTCGCAAATTTTCTTACACAGATGTACCAATCACAGAAGATTAGGGTGGGAAGGGACTTCAGGAGGTCATCTAGTTAACCCTCTGCTCGAACAGGACCAACTTCAACTAAATCATCCCACTAGTGCTTTGTCAAGTCATACATTAAAACCTCTAAGGATGGAGATACGACCACCTCCCTAGGTAACCCATTCCAGTGCTTCACTACACTCCTAGTGAACATGTTTTTCCTGATATCCAACCTAGACCTCCCATACTGCAACTTGAGATCATTCCTCCTAGTTGTGTCATCTACTACCACTGAAAGCAACCTAGTTCTATCCTTCCTCAAATCCCCTTTCAGCTAGTTAAAGGCTACTATCAACCTCCACCCCCCAACTCTTCTCTTCTGCAGACTAACCAAGCCTAGTTTCCTCAACCCTCTCCTTGTAAGTATGTGTTCCAGCCCCTAATCATTTGTATTCCCCTCTGCTGGAATCACTACAATTCTTTCTGTAGTAGAAGGCCCAAAACAAGACACAATATTGCAGATGAGTCCTCACCAGTGTTGAATGTTCCTACTAATGTAGCCTAATATGCCATTACCCTCCTTAGCAACAAAGGCATGCAGTTCATTCACATCCAGCTTCTTGTCCACTGTAACACCTGGGTCCTTTTCTGCCAAACTGCTGCACAGCCATTTGGTTCCCAGTCCGTAGCAGTGCATGGGACTGGTCCCACACTTAGGATGGAAAAATGCACCTCCTTTTTGCACTGAATTTACATTACTTAGCTATGGGAACCCTGGGTCTTTTGAACAAAGATGACCCATTATGCCAAACCGGCTCCATCTTTTTAAGCTTGCCTCCATCTTCCCCACCCTGTAGAAAGAATACATGTCTTTCCTCACATCCATGCTATGGGTAATCAGGCTCCATTACCTCTTTACAGGCAGAAAGAACAAACAGCAAGAATAAAAGAATCAGAGAACAGAGTCAAGCAGATATTTTCAGTTACTGATGGATAGTAAGCCATACCTACATTATGTACAGATTCCAACACTTCAGTATTTGGGCACCTCACATATATCAATGTGTGCTTACAACATTTGTACAAAGTAGAAGACTGATACTCCCACTCTGCTCTAATCCTCAATTTGTAGAGATTAAGGGCCCTGATTTTCTGAAGTGTTGAACACCTACAACTCCAGCAAAGCCATGAGGCTGCAGTTAGTTGGCACCTCCAGATATCACACCCTGTGTTTTGCTGAAGGTTACACAAAAACTCTGAGGAAGAGCCAAAAAGAGCACCAACAGAACTTGAGTCCCAGTCCAGGGCTGGAATCACAAAACCACCCTTCTAATATCTTATGAAACCATTACCACTTCGATATTAGAGTATAAAATTAATCTTTAAATGAGGATAAAGAATTAAATTATTCAACAAAACATACACACACAACCGTATATGAAAACAAAATAACAAATGAGCCAGGGTTTGCATGCATGTCACATCAATTTAAGAATTCACCTGAGACGCAAGCTTACAGCAGGATATCTTCCACCTCCAAATATAGGCATATTTGATCCTACTAACATGTGAATATCCTCAAAGGTCCACAAGATATTCCGGACAAAGTCATTTTTCAGTCCCTTTGTATAAAAAAGAAAGTTTATAATCTGCTCCATTAAGTTTTTCTCCATCACAATCTGCAGAGTTATTATGAGAAAACAAGATGCAAAAAGCAGCAAATGACAGCACATCAAGATTATACGATACATTCACAGTAACTTAAGTCCAAGATCACAGATGTAACTTACAAAGACCAAAACCACAAGAACTATTTCTAGAAGTGATTTAATTTCTCTTCCCCGCCCTACCAAACTGAATCCATTTTAGGGCAAAGTTTAAAATGATTTGTTACTGAGGATTGTGTTTCAGATCAGACTTCATGTAAAGCATACCTGACTGTTTTCCCCATCATTGAACAAAGTAGTCAGATTTTGTTCTTTGGGGGCCGAGGCCACATGCCCCACTGCATATGAGGGTTCAAGAGGCACACTTCCCTACGGAAAGCACAAGGATATAAGGGGTGATTCTGTTGCTGAGATAAAATTAGGTCATTTTAAAAAGTGTGTAGGTGTGTGTCATATGAGAGATGCATAGACAGTGAAAACCTTAATTCCAACCTCTGTTTAATGTGTACAACTTTCTTCAGCTAATGGCTTCCCTCAGTTCTTTGCTGTAGCTACTGCATTGAAATTTTAGTATATGATTTGTTCAAAATTAATCTACATGTACATACAATAGTTAAATCCTCAATCTTTGTAAGAATACACACACTAAGAAAGTGAAAAGATTAAAAGAAATAAATTCAGTACCCAAGAAATGCACTGCATTCACAATCCTATAGATTTAAGCTTTCTGTCCTGATGTGCTCTTTTCCACAAAAAGAAAAAGCACAGCATGTGCTACAGCAGTGCAAGGTTTTCTGGACCACCTTACAGCATGTCTGAGCCATAATCTGGAGAAACTACCTCAGTGGAGGAGAGGGAGCAAGAGAAGTCCTTTCTCCACGCCCATTCAGGCTGTGAGAGGATGGCAATGATTGTTCCAACTCATAGCACACAGAATCGTGGCAACTTTACCAATGCAAACTAGCTGTATGGTGACCTACAGCAGAGAGTCTTCGTAATTCTTTATCAATCATCTGACTCACCTAGTGTCCCTATGAACAGTAGTGTCTTCATACAGATAGGTGATCATTAACATCTGAATGTCAACAGAATGCTGGAATTTTTTAAATGTAATAAATTTACATTAATTATGATGCTACTCTACATGGACAAAAACTACTACTACACATAATGTGTTTAAACATGCATTGCATAGACTGAACTCTTAAAATGTTATATGAAGTCCAATTAACACCTGGGAATCTTAGTTTTCAGTTCTACTGATTACAACATAAAAGAAGAAAAAACTTGGCTTGTACCTGATTAAAAACATGTATGCAATAAGTCAATCTTTCTTCAGACCCTTTAGTGAGCAATTATGCTCAGAACTGGAGCAATACTAAACAACCAAAATGCACATCCAGTTGCTTATATTGTACTGAATGAGTTCAGTGTACCCTGTTCTATTCCAGGGTAGCCAATACCATCTCTATACATCAAAGGAAGCAGAATCACAAAATAAGTATTTGCAATATGCTGTCTGAAGGAATAAGAAATGGAGAACATTTTTCCTGATCCCTAACTTTCTCTTATTGATTAGTGCAAAGTATACCATCTTCAATAAATTCACGGCCACAAAGCAGAAAATTCCAGGTATGTTTGATGTTTTTGAGTGACTGATTTAAAAAACTCACTAACTCTCCACATACACTCTTTTGGTGAACATCAAGATTTCCTATTCTTTGACATAAATAATGCATGACCAAAATTTTGCTTCAGTAAGTCTGGAAGTTTGCTTCAACAGAACTAAATATTTGATTAAGATTAATATGCATGGTGAAGAATACAACATATTCTGAAATTCTTCCGGATTTCACTTTCATCCATTTCTGGATGTCAACAAAGGAATGTCACCAATCCTTAGCATGTCCTCACAGCACCAGAAAAAAGGCTAAAACAGAAGGTGCCTGGAAGCAACACAGGAAACAGAGTAATGAAGGAGCCATCATTTTTCAGGGCAGCTATTGAAACGAATTGTCACAATATGGTTCATTTAAAACTGTGATTGACACTAACCAACAAAAAGCAAGAAATGTGAAATTACTATGTCACATTAGTTCAATATTGCAACATACAACATATGAAAAAAAAAATCACATTTCTCAGCCCCACCCACAGTTTTGTTTTCTAGGAGCAGGCAAGACATTCAAGTAACATTTATATGACTAAATTTGTATTCCAGTTTTTACGACCAAGTGTACTAAAAGGCAGTCACATGCTAAGGACCAGTGCTTCTTCTAGAAGGAAGCCTAACATTAAAATTAGATACAGAAAAAGCACTAATCATCTTTAAGAAAAAACTATAGACATCAAAAACAAATGCTGCCTATTGGAATAGAACTCAAAGCATTATATACCATATATTACTGTTCAAAGAAAGTGAAAACTGATTGTTTTAGAGTCCATTTGAACAAAGCTTCTTCTATACATTAGATTCTGCTTCTTTGGAGGAAAGAAGGACTTTTGACTATTACATTTCTATAGCTTATATTAGACACCAAATACCTCTCCCCTAGACTTCATCCTGACTAACCTGATTAGAAGCACCTGGATCTTCAGATACTGGAGAGGGCATTTCAAAAGGGGCTGGCCAGGACACCCTTCCTGCTTCATTACTCTCATCAGATGCTGGATCTTCATGATGCTGTTCTCCAGCAGAAGGAACTGGCTCAGCAGCTCCATCACCATTAATGCTAATAAAAAGACAAATTCAGTCAGAAACTAAAATGAATGCAAAGAATCAAGCCCTGAGATTGTTATTATATTTAATGTCTAATGATATTTACTGCTTTTAATTCACACACACACACACACACACACACACACACACACACACACACACACACACACGCGCTAATTAAGTTATAAACTACTCAGCATTAAGCGGCTTGTAGATCTGTCAGAGTGGAAAGATGGGTGTCAAGTATAAGGTTAAAAATCCTTGAAAACTGTGTGTTTCCCAGACAGCAGTACTGCAATGTGTTTTCAACTAAATCATGCTCAGATACCAAAATATTTTAAATAAAGAACTCACTTGCATTGGTGATATACTCTTAAAACTAAGTTCTCTGAATTCTGTTTTAGGATAATGAGGTGATTCCTATCTTTAACATCTATTTCAATACAATGAATCAAGAAAAAATAAATTGTGGAAGAACTCCTAAGTTATGCAAATAAAATTAATATAATCAAACTACCTGTAATATAAAAACTTGGAAAGTATAGCTTTCTGGTACCAGTGCTCTTTACTCTTCTTCTTTCTTTGCCACTTCTGATCAATTAGTCTTTGATAGAACTCCTTTAGCCATGTCCAGTCCCCAGTCTAAAACAGCATAAATAAGCATAAAATTAATGTGAAATAATGAATGAATAAAATAATCTTAAATTAAGGACTATTATCAAATATACCCCTCTATCATGAAACGGAAAAAAAATGAAAGTCTATGAAAGGATACTTAAGTTTTCACAAAGGTGCCTTCACATCTGAACTGTTTAAGTTACACTGATACCTATCATACCAATATAAATAAGAACACGTGAATTAACTCCACTTCGGAAGGAACCGTCAGTCGCATACATGCAAAATGGGATATGACTTCCTAGGACAGAGCATTGTTGAAAGGGATCTAGGGTTAATACTGGATCACATGCTAAATATGAGTCAAAAATGTAACACTGTTAGAAAAACAATTGAAATATCATTTTGGGATGTATTAGCAGGTATGTTGTAAACAAGACACAAGACACAACTATTCTGGTCTGCTCTGTGCTGATTAGGCCTCAACTGGAGTAGTGTCCAGTTCCGGATACCACATTTCAGGAAATGTGTGGACAAACTGGAGAAAGTCTTCAGAAAAGCCAACAAAAATGGCTGACATCCTAGGGGAAAAAATCATCTATGAGGGAAAACTGGAAAAAAACAGGTGTGTTTAGTCTGGAGAAGACTAAGAGAAGGACATAATCACAGTTTTCAAGTATACAAAAGGTTGTTATAAAAGGAAGGAGACAATTGTTCTCCTTAACCTCTGTGGATACAACAAGAGGCAATGAGTTTAACTTGCAGCAAGAGCAGTTTATGTTGGACATCAAGAAAAACTTAACTGTCATGGTAGTTAAGCATTGGAATAAACTGCCTAGGGAAGCTGTGGAATCTTCATCACTGGAGATTTTTAAGAACAGGTTAGATAAAAGTAAATGAGAGATGGCCTAGATCAGGGTCTGCAGCAGGCAGTTCAAGAGCTGCATGTGGCTCTTTGACTGTCCTCTTGCAGCTCTGGGCTCCAGGCGCCCCCCTGCCACTCGGGGACCTTGCGGTAGCCTGCTCCTAGCTCTGGGCCTCCCCCCACCACGCAGGGATCCAGTGAGTGGCCTGCTCCTGAGTCCAAGCACACCCCTGCCAGCAGTGGACCCAAGAAGTGGCCCAGTCCTAGTTCTGGGCTGCCCCTGCCGCCAGGGGACCCTGCTCCAGTCACCCTGGCCCAGCTCCACTCACCCCCACACATTGTGGAAGAGGAGGTTACACCCACGGTGACTCTCAAAACACTTGGTTACTGAAGGAATTTTTTAAAATGGCTCTTATCTTTTGGGTCACTGGCCCCTGGCCTAGATAATGCTTGGTCCTGCCATAAGTGCAGAGAACTTGATTAAATGACCTCACAAGATCCCCTCCAGTGCTATTATTTTATGATTGTATATTTCACTGAAATCTACTCTTATAAAACAGAATGCTAATTTCATGAAGTGTCAAAAGACTGAATAATAATTTTGCAAAATTGTCCAGCAAAATCAAAGACATTAAAAGGTGAGAGGTGTTATTTTAAGCACATAATGGCATCAGTTAAACAAGTGCCTGATCTGCGAGGACAACTTACAGATTCTCTCTGGTTGCTACGGAACCACAACAACTAGCTTCTGTGTGGAACTTTTTATCCTTGTATACAGTTCTTGGCACTTTTGCTACATTTCCTGTACTTTCATGTTGAGTACCCTGCACTTAAAATAAATATGCCAGATAGCTAAAGATATTAACAAAAACTCTTAACCTGAGATGATCTCATGAAGAGCTCCTGAATATCTAGCTCATCCAGTAAAAGAGTTCGTCCAATACGGTGTACTGCCATGCTCACGTGTGACTTGCTGTATGGTATCTTCAGAAGCTTTTTTATGTTCTTGCAAAAAAGACAAAAAACAGAAGAATTACATTCCCCACAACTGCACAGACATATAAGAGAAGATTTAATAATTAGACTGTTCCTCAGAAATAAAAGAACCATCTACCTGAGATGGGGGGGGAGTAAAATTTAAAAGGGATATACCACTTAAAAAATAAAAACAAACCTCTCTAAGGTCAGCCATCTCCTAACACTCCTGAATAAGGCCTCAACTAGGTTTTCAGAAAGTCTTTTTCCTTACCTGCCAGTGAAAAAAGGCACCATTTCTAATGGAAAAAGGTCCATCTTTTAACTTTTCCTCTATTTTCTACCTTCTGTGTTTTTCTCTCTAGCTTTCCTCCTCTTCCTCTTACTCCTCTGGCCAAGTCCTCCAGAGTTTGATTTTAGCTATAGTTCTAATGTTCACCTCTGAGGGGTAGTATACCATGCTGCCCCAATGGGTTATCAAGCATAAAAGATCAGGATTTGTTGTCTATGAATTTAAACCACAGCCAGAAAATCTCTCCCCAAACTAGTAAAATTGAAGTGAGTCATTAAGTAACTAGATTCTAACTTACAGTGAAAATAAAAGTTGTTGCTGCTTGCCAGCAAAGTTGTAACAACAAATGTATATGTTCATCATTAGTTTGTCCACAGCCCATTCCTATATAAATAGTATATCTGAAAAAAAACAAGCCTTTGATATGAGCTGTCCATATTTATATTACCACCACTCGATACACTGCTACTTCAGTTGCAGATTCTTCTTATAATTATGCATACTGCCATAGGGCCTACTGGCCCTAGTCTTGGAGCAGTGCTAAGCAGTGTGCTAACAGAACAAAGACAGTACCTGCCACAGAAACCTTACAATCAAGGTGTAAGACAAAAGATTACAAGTGGATACAAACCAACAGACTGGAGAGTAAAATGGAAAAAAATTGGTAGCATGCTACGCAACAGTCTAAGCATTCCAGCAATCTAGCATCAAGTGTGTTGTAGGCTTCATAGAAAAGGAAAGTTTTAATTAGGGCTTGATGAGCTATTTATTTTGTAGATATTATTGGCAGCTGTCTTCCATGCTGTCCTTCGTGGTTGGGAGAAAGCACAAAGATGCTAAATTTGAAAATTTAGCAAGTGGGAGATGATAGCATCATGGGTTAGAGACACAAGTCAACATCTCAGTAGTGAATGAGAGATAAGAATAGGCCATGAATGGCCTTAAAAGCAAAGACAAGAAGCTTACGTCTGATTTGACAGAGAAGTGGAAGTCAGTGACGGGAATGACATAAGTAAAGGATGGCAGATAGGAAAGTTATTTTTTGCAACAGCATACTGAATGGATACAAGCAAGACCAAAGAGAAGGATGATGAATTAATTGAAATGGTAAGAACCTAGATCAGCATTTAACTGTAGATGGATAGAAGAAGCTATATGTTGCAAAATTTTTTCAGTATGATGTTTCTAAGATGTAGACATAACCTGGGTGTGAGAACCCAGAGGGAGGCCCAAATAGAAGCTGATGCCCAATTTAAGAGCCTAAATGACAAGCAGAATGGAGACGTTGTCCAGAGAAATCCTAAAGGTGAATGCCTGGCTGCGAAGATGGTGTGGTCAGGAGGGATTTGGCTTCCTTGACCATGGAGTACTGTTTCAGGACAGAGGATTGATAGGCAGAGATGGCCTTCACCTGTCCAGGAAGGGGAAGAGCATATTTGGGCACAGACTGGCTGACCTAGTGAGGAGGGCTTTAAAACTAGGTTCGAGGGGGGAGGGGAACCAAAGCCCACAGATAAGTGGCAATGTGGGAGATCTGGGGGAAGGGATGGAACTTGGGAGGTGCTGGGACTCTAGTACGAGAAATAAAGGAGAAGGTAGTTGGAACATGAGGGGGGAATCAAATAATTGTCTTAAATGTTCCACTGAAGCCCCAACACGTGAGGAGAGTGAGGGAGGAAGACTCCAAGAAAAAATGCAAGGAGGTTCATGTAATAGAATTGAAAACCAAACTGACAAAGTAGGGCAATTGAGCGGGTACCTTAGGTGCCTATACACTAATGCGAGGAGCCTGGGAAATAAACAGGAAGAATTGGAAGTACTAGCACAGACAAGGAACTATGATATCACAGGAATAACGGAGACGTGGTGGGATAGTCTGCATGACTGGAGCTCTGCCATGGATGGATATAAACTGTTCAGGAAAGACAGGCAGGGAAGAAGAGGGGGAGGAGTAGCACTATATGTAAAAGAGCTCTATGACTGTTCAGAGCTCCATTATGGAAGTGGAAGTGTGCCAGTAAAAAGTCTGTGGGTTACACTGAGAGGGGAAAGCAACAAGGGGAATGTTGTTGTGGGGGTCTGCTATAGACCACCAGACCAGAAGCAGGAGGTGGATGAGGTATTCTATGGACAACTAGCGGAAGCTTCTAGATCACAGGCCCTGGTGCTGATGGGGGACTTCAATTACCCTGACATCTGCTGGGAGGCCAATACAGCAGTGCATGGGCAATCCAGGAGATTTTTAGAGAGTGTTGGGGACAACTTCCTAGTACAAATGCTTGAGGAACCTACTAGGGGCCTTGCACCTCTCGACCTTATGCTCACAAACAGGGAAGAATTGATCAGGGATGTAGAGGTAAATGGCAAGCTAGGAAGTAATGATCATGACATGGTTGAGTTCGGGATGCTGATTAAAGGAGGGAAGGAAAGAAGCAAAACAAAAACCCTGGACTTCAAAAGAGCAGACTTTGGCTCCCTCAGGGAACTGATGGGCAGGATCCCTTGGGAAGCTAATCTGAAGGGAAAAGTAGTCCAAGAAAGTTGGTTATATTTTAAAGAAACCCTGCTAAGGGCACAGGAAGTTGCCATTCCAGTTAGAAGAAAGAATAAATATGTGAGGCAGCCAGAATGGCTTAGCAGAGAACTCTGCTCTGAGCTTAAACATAAAAAGGAAGCTTACAGGAAGTGGAAGATTGGTCAGATGAGCAAGGAGGCATATAAAGATATTGCTAGGGCCTGCAGGGATAAAATCAGAAAGGCCAAAGGACAAATGGAGCTGCGGCTAGCGAGGGATGTAAGGGATAACAAGAAGGGGTTCTACAAAGTATGTTAATAACAAGAAGAGGATCAGGGAAGGTGGAGGTCCCTTACTGAATGGGACAGGCATCCTCATGACAGAGGATGAAGGAAAAGCTGAAGTGCTCAATGCTTTTTTTGCTTCAGTTTTCACAGGCAGGGTCAGCTCCCAGCCCACTACCATGGGTATGGCAGATTGGAGAGAAGAAGAGAGGCCCTTGGTGATGGAAGGTCAAGTTAGGGACTGCTTAAGGAAGCTGGATGTGCACAAGTCCATGGGGCCGGACGAACTGCATCCAAGGGTGCTAAGGGAATTGGCCGATGAGATAGCAGCACTGCTGGCCATTATCTTTCAAAACTCATGGAGAACGGGGGAGGTGCCAGAGGATTGGAAAAAAGCAAATGTAGTGCCTATTTTCAAAAAAGGGGAAAAAAAGGATCCAGTGAATTACAGACCTGTCAGCCTCACCTCAATCCCTGGAAAAATTATGGAGCAGGTTCTCAAAGAATCCATCCTAAAACACTTAGAGGAAAATAAAGTGATCAGGACCAGTCAGCATGGATTCACCAAGGGTAAATCATGCCTGACCAATCTCATTTCCTTCTATGAACAGATGACTGGTTTTCTGGATGCAGGAAGAACCGTTGCTGTGATATACCTTGATTTTAGCAAGGCTTTTGATACAGTTTCCCACAGCATTCTCATTGGCAAATTAAGGAAGTATGGGTTGGATAGGTGGACTATAGGGTGGATAGAAAACTGGCTAGATCAACGGTTTCAGTGTGTAGGAATCAATGGTTCCATGCCTAGCTGGCAGCCAGTCACGAGTGGTGTGCCCCAGGGGTCGGTCCTGGGGCCGGTTCTGTTCAACATTTTCATCAATGATCTGGATGATGGAATAGACTGCACTCTCAGTAAGTTTGCAGATGACACCAAGCTGGGGGGGAACAGTAGACACATTGGAGGGCAAGGACAGGATTCAGGGAGACCTAGATAAATTGGAACAGTGGGTCAATAGAAATCTTATGAGGTTCAATAAGGACAAGTGTAAAATCCTGCACTTGGGATGGAAAAACACCATGCACTGCTACAGGCTGAGGAACATTCAGCTAAGTAGCAGCACTGTAAAAAAGGACCTGGGGGTCATGGTGGATGGGAAGCTGGATATGGGTCAGCAGTGTGCTCTTGCTGCCAAAAAGGCCAATGGCATACTGGGCTGCATCAAAAGAAGTATTACCAGCAGATCAAGGGATGTGATCATTCCCTTCTATTCTGCACTGGTGAGGCCACATCTAGAATACTGTGTTCAGTTTTGGGCTCCCCGCTACAAAAAGGACAGGGACATGCTAGAGAGAGTTCAGTGGAGAGCAACCAAAATGATTAAAGGGCTGGAGCACAAGCCCTATGAGGAAAGGCTGAAAGCATTAGACTTATTTAGTCTGCAGAAGAGAAGATTGAGGGGGGATTTGATAGCAACCTTCAACTACTTGAAGGGACGCTCCAAGGAGGATGGAGCTTGACTATTCTCAGTAGTAACGGAGGACAGAACGAGGAGCAATGGTCTCAAGTTACAGTTAGGGAGGTTGAGGCTGGATATTAGGAAAAACTTTTTTACTAGGCAAGTGGTGAAGCATTGGAATGAGCTCCCTAGGGAGGTGGTGGAATCTCCATCTTTGGAGGTATTTAAGGCCCAGCCGGACAAAACCATGACTGGAACGGTTTAGTGGGAGTGGTCCTGCCTCTGGCAGGGGGTTGGGCTAGTTGACATCATGAGGTCCCTTCCAACCCTATGATTCTATGAAATTGAGAAAGGAGGCAGTGAGAAAGAAGGAAATTAAGAACTCTGTTTTACTTGTTTTGAGAATTAGTTCATATCTAGATATCCATGGTGAGATGTAAAAGACAGATACCAAGATTTGAGTTTGGACAGGAGACAGATCTGGAGTAGAAAGGTAGACCTCAGACTAGTCAGCACAGAGTCAAAGTTGAATTAATTTTCAGATGAGATTACTCAGAAACAAAGCGTTGAAAGAAAAGGGGCAAAGGAGTGGTATATGTGGAATCCCTATAGAAAGCTGTTGGGGGACAGAAGGATCCTCCAGAGAACATAATTAAGGAATAATCAGAGATGTAGGAAGAGAACCAAGAGAGGACAGAGTCA
This sequence comes from Podocnemis expansa, assembly GCA_007922195.1. Lineage (NCBI taxonomy): Eukaryota > Metazoa > Chordata > Testudines > Podocnemididae > Podocnemis > Podocnemis expansa. The sequence goes on along the minus strand of ML681981.1, from coordinate 2,445,085 downwards.
CAGAAGACAAAATTTCAAGAATAGAAGCACGATCAACAATGTTGAAGGGTCTGACAGGACAAGAAGGATGAGGATAGAGTGCTCGTTTTGTGTCCTGTCTAAGAAAAAAAAAAAAAAATCATCAGTGACTTGAGGCACAAAGTGGCCCAATAGAAGATATTACCTCACCCATCTTGTCTCCCTACTATACGGGGACCAAGACAGCTACAACCCTCTTGGGTACAATTAATGGCTTTGGCAAGAACAGTTCCAGAGAGCTGGTCACCCAATTAAATTACTAGACAACAGATTTAAGACAAACAAAAGGAAGTAATTCTTCACACAATGCAGACAACTTGTAGAACTCATTGCCAGTGACTGTTGTAAAGGCCAAAATTATAACTAGACTAAAAAAATGAATTAAGTAAACTCATGAAAGGTATGTCCATTAATGGCTATTAGCTAAGCTGGACAGGGAAGCAACCCTATGCTGTAAGCTTCCCTGATCCTCTAACTGCCAGGAGGATAGATCACTTGACAGAGGGCAGATCACCTAATGCTTGGCCTATCCTGTTCATGCCCTTTGAAGCATCTTGCATTCATCACTGTTGGAAGACTAGGTACTGAGCTAAATGAACAATTGATCTGACTCAGTATGGCCATTCTTGTTAAGTGCAGGAGGAAGAACCCAGATTTAAGAGGATGTAAGATGGAACTGGAAGAGAGGAACGTCCAATAGCAAGCGTAAACAGAGCACTCAATGGACTTAGAGGTGAAAAAGGAATGAGTAGGTAGTTGGAGACACAAATGGAGATCAAAAGGGAGTTTAGGCGGATTTTTGTTTGCTTCTTTTTTTAGATGGAAGAGATTACAGCATGCTTCTATTGTGAGGGAAAGAGGCAAAGAAGGAGAGGTTCAGGAAAGAAAAGTAAGGGAAGAGATGAGCGAGTAGGCATGAGGGAGATCAGAAGACTTCATGGGGGTCACTGAGGTGTTCGAGGAGCAGCACAGACATGAAACACGAGAGAAAGAGACAAAGACTTGTTGGAAAAGGAATGGAATGGAAGCTGGGCAGAGGAGAGGTCATGTACTTCATCAATTTTCTTTTGAAACAAATCTATGACATCCTGTGTGGATTGAAATGGAGGCAAGAGGTGAGGAGGTTTTGAGGAGTGAGTCAAAGATGGAAAAAAGGTGGCTGGGAACATAGATGTGGGATTTGCATGAGTGTTACCTTTCACTATGAAACCATATGCGCATACGACACTATATAAAATGTACTGTGCGTGCCAAAAATACCTTGGAAGTATAATATTGCACAGATCCACACATACGATCTGCAGTGTAGGAATGTCATAATTGCTGTACAAATACAATTACTATGGATGAAAATAACTAGTCAATAGTAATGCGTAAAAGGAAAACAAAATTTAATTTGTACTTCATTCATTGGTCAACTTCTTTTAAAACTATAAGCAAATAGACAAAATGAAATGAGTCTATCCTCTACTGCGAGAGTTTTCCTTTCTTAAAGAATTTTGCTGAGTAAAAAGATCATTAAATAAAACAAAGCCACTGCAGTAAAAGCCATTTTCTTACTCAAGATACTAACACTTAACTGAGCAATTACTGAATTATAAATAGCACATACCTCAGAATCAGACACAACATCCACATCATTTCCAACCGAGTCAAGGAAGTCATAGGCCATGCCAAAACTATGAAAAAATATTAGACATTTAAACCATTACAATTTGACATTTAAAACGTAACTGCTTGCTCTTCAAAGTACTTAGTACTTCATAAAGAAAACCTATTCTTTCATAAAAAAAAGCATCTACAGAGCCATTACTCAGTGCAACAGCATCCGAACTTTAACACCGTGAAATCATTTTCCATAAAACTGATTCAGCAACAGAACATGCTCATTTTAAATAAGGCAGACAGATGATCTCTCTCCAAATTGCATGCAATTTAAAGGGAAAAAAAATTCCTATATAGACCAGTATTTCAAATTAAAATAGGTGGTACATTCATTTCAATGTGACTAAAGACAGTTGTATAGCCCTGCACTGGTGCTTTAACTGCTAGAATCTGATGTTTCTCTTGAAAGCTTGTGCATATCCATCTGTGAAAAATTTCAAATAAAAAAAGTACAAAAGTAAAAACAGAAAGTCTCTAACCTATCTAACAAAATGTATTAATTCTACACACTTTTTAATGTTTTTAACAATAAGAGGTATAAATTTTCTGCTGTAGATAGGGTCCACAAGAGTTATATGCTACTTACACCCTAATTTGGTGATTTAAAAGGTGTGGGCACTGTGTATAGTGTTGACGTTCATCCTACACACCAATCTACTTTGTCAGTTTTACAGGAGATTCTCTCATTGCTAAACTTTCCTTTTCTAATTTCCAAAATACCAAACAACCCTGTTCCTAATTATTTTCCTTCTGTATTTGTCCCCATTTTTATTTTTAAATCATACATTTATTGTAGGCATGGAAAGAACATTTTTACTTTCCATAAGCACGCACATTCTTATTTCTGAATTTCCAAGCCTGCACCCAATTCCTGACTGACAGTAAGGAGACTGCAAATTTGTTTCAGAATATTATTCCATCTCCTTATGCGCTCAAAGTGTAGATTTCCTATTATGACTGAACATGGAATCCGGTGGCACTTAAAGACGAACAAATTTATTTTTTGCATGAGCTTTCGTGGAACCAAATCTCACTTTGTCAGATGCTTCGAAGCATCTGACAAAGTGGGATTTGCTCACGCAAAAAATAAATTTGTTCGTCTTTAAGTGCCACAGGACTCCTTGTTTGTTTGTTTTACTGAATTAGACTAACACGGCTACCCCTTTGGATCTTATTACAAGTGAGTTAATCTACTTGTACTGACCAACTGATATCCAATTATGGGTCTGTAGTCAACATAAAGTGAGATATTGTCTCACTCTAGTTGCTAATATACACAACACAAAATCCAACAATGTAACTGAAATTTTTATTCATCTCCTAAGCAAGAGAAATTAAGGCACATTGGGTGAAGGAAGGCAAGGAAAAATGGCAAAACAAAGAAAGAATGAGAAGCAGAAGGGATAATAGATATAGGAGAATTTGTAGTGATGTCATTGCTTACCTTGAAAATGGTTTGCTTTTCTTGCTGTTGCCAAGAATCGTTGCTCCTGCTGGCCCCAGTTTGGCGCTTTCACGTAGCCAATTGGCAGGTGGAAGTTTCAAATCAGTCTTCTCTTGAAGGCGGGCGAATGCTGCTTGTGGTGGGGCAGATGAGTATTTCACCACTGCACAACTTTTTACTTCATTGCCTCCAAGAAATAACATTGATCCCTAGTTTCCAAATAGAAATTGAAGTCCTGAAGTCATAAAGTAGTCTTTCTAAAAGTTAAGCATTTTCTTGGTGTCAGTTCAAGTCCATCAACTAATTATACCTGGAATATAATTAATGACAGGCCTTATTCTACCCAACTTTCTTAAGGCCTAATTCTGTAAAGCTGTATGCACACATTTAACTGTATACATTCTGATAAATTCCACTGACTTCAGTAGCATTCTTAAGCATGCGCTTAACTTTATGCACCATGAAGAGCACTACCGGAGTCAGGAGAACTCAACATAAAGTCTTGTATGGCTCAGAAAACACACTGGGTGTATTACAGATTATAATAGTGAAAAGCATTATGTATTGACATAATGGTTTAAATTATATTTTTAATTGCTGTAGCTCAGTCCAGGTGTAAATATACTAACACAATTGAACACAGGGTTTAATAAGTCAGACAACCTTATGTACATGTACTGCTATGTGCTCTGCTCATATTAGTGCCTTCTATTTCAAGTCTCCTGAAGTGTTTTATACCTATATTCCGCATATGCATCAATCCCACTTGACTAATGGTAATCAACCTGCACCAGCATTTTGCAGAACATCTGAACATCCAAAAAGGTGTCTTAAGTATTAGTACATAAAAAACTGAAGCGAAACCTCATTCTGATGTTGAGTTGTTTTGCAATGTTTCATTTACTCATTCTCTATCCCAAAGGCAGCTCAGACACCAGTTCTGTATCTGCATCTGATCCACGAGATGCAAAACGGTCCGCAGATATCCACAGCTTGAGCACTATACACAGTGTGTAGGAAAGGACTTATTCCGCAGATTGATCTGTGTGAACAAGCCCTTAAGACTAGGCCAACTGCCAATGGTTTGAAGTGGCACCTGCGCATGAAGGTCTCTTTACTAGAACTTCCAGTTTTCCAGTGCCGCATACAATAGATCTAAAGTCTGACTATGCAACTATCATGCATAACAAAAGTAACCAGTAATCTCTTATATAACACTAAACATAAAAATGCCCCCAGACTACTGCCTCTGGGAAGCTTTATCTTGTCTACATTGAGATTTCAAATACCTGTGTAGCTTCACCAACGAAAACCTCTACTCCTATCTTAATTTTAAATTCTTCAGATCAGATCTATGCTGGGGATTTGCACTGGTAAAGCTATACTATAAACTGAAATCTTAATTTAATACAGCTATTTTTATCTGCTCAGAACCAAACACTCTGTCCTTGTCTAACAAATAAGTAATAAAAATTGATTACCTTGCAGAGCCATGATTTGTACTAGAAGTAAGGAGTCTGGCGGCACTTAAAGACTAACAGATTCATGTACTGCATGAGCTTCTGAGGGAGAAAATCCCACTTCAGACAAAGTGGGATTTTCTCCCACAAAAGCTCATGCAATACATAAATCTGTCAGTCTTAAGTGCCATTGGACTCCTTGCTTCTTTTGCTGAACTAGACTAACACGGCTGCCCCTTTGGAACTTGGCATAATTTGTAATATTCTTTTATTTTTATGAGAAGGTTTAGTAACCCTGGGTTTAATGATAACAGGGTGACCTCTATATTTCATTCCTAATGACTATCATCAGAGCCCTAGGCTTTGCAAACACAAGCATAGATGCCAGCAGGACTAAACACAGCAAAGACAGATGCTGTGCCTTGAACCCTGATTTTGGCTGTTGCATTAAAATACTTCTTAAGGAGGAGTGCAGAATTGAGTGGGAAAGGAAGGAAGAGGAAAAGTCACAGAAGAAGGAGAAAAGAAGAAAGGCTGGCAGGGAAGAAGAGGGAAATGGCTTGAAAGGTGAGAGAGAATTTATGGCTATGCTGGTTTCTGACCTAAAAAGCATTCAAACAATGGCTTTGGAGAGCACCTCCTCTTTTCCCTGCAGTTCAGGCACTGCAGCTCTACACAGAGCATTTGGCATACTAGGCAGTCTGCACTGTGGTAGCAGCTCATCATTATTCTCGCAGGGTATGTGAGTTTACTATCTTTCAGTGCTGTTTTAGCTGTGTTGGTCCCAGAATATTAAAGACACAAGGAGGGTGAGGTACTCTCTTTTGCTGTTTCAATCTCTCCTGGTGAAAAAGACAAGCTTTCAAGATACACAGTGCTCTTCCACAGGTCTAGAAAAGGCACTGAAGAGTGTCACAGCTAAATGCAAGGTGGAACAGATGTCAAACTGCAGTGTGGGCATCAAGACCGTCCTCCTAGGGAACTCACTGAACTATATCTGGAGGCGTTCTCTAGAAATCATTCCCATTGTGCCTAAACGTGTGATGTTATAACTTATGCAGAAAGTGGGTGGCTGATCTCTAACTGCATGCAGAACATTAACAATACTTACTGATGTTTTGACAAAGCACCTTTACACGTTTACCCTGACACCAGGTCACCCCTTGAGAAGCAAAATCCAATGAAAAAACTGCACTTGGTAATGATCATCTCAAGGTGCACTGCTGCCTGAACTAAAACAGACACCTGTCTTTTAGCACTTTTTACTATCAAAGTATTTCTAAAAACACTCCCTAACCCCAAAGAAACATATTGCTAACAACTCCTCTGGTATAGGCCCATATGTCCTCCCCTCTTATGCAGGGGTTAAAGTAAGGGAATGCCTCGAAATGCTGTTCTGGGGCCCCCTGTTTTTAGGGAGTCAGCATTCTGGACCCCCTAAAAATAGGGAAATGCCCTGGAATGCTGGATTCTGGGGCTCCCCAAAAATAGGGGGACACACCAGAAAGCTGCGTTCTGCGGCCCCCTAAGAATAGAAGGGCATGCTGGAACCAGCGTTCTGGTGCGTTCCCTCTAGACCGAAGGAAGCAAGAGGCTGCAGGCTGAGGCCAGCCCAGCCACTCCTCCCTCACTTTCCTGGAGCCTATGTGACTCTGGCTGTCCGCGTGGCTCAGTCCCAGCCTCCATCCCCAGCTCCTCCTTGCCAGTCGGCTGGCCAGCATTGCAGCCTCCTGCCCCCTGACCAGCTCTTTGTTCTGGTATGCTGGGCGGGGGGGGAGGCAGTCAGGCAGCCACTGGGCAAAGCATGGGGCAGGGAGGGTGTGTGGGGAGGGGGGAGAAGGGATCAGGATGGTAGGCTGGGGGGTTAGGAGGGCTGGAATAGGGGCTGGGAGAATAAGCAATGAGGATCGGAGCTGAGAATGACAAAGGAAAAGGGGTCTGATAGGAGCAGGCGTTTTGGGGGCAGTAGCTGCGGTGGGGGGTTGTTGTTTGGGGCGGGAGCTGGGGTGGGAGGCTGGCATTTGGGGAGCTGGAGCTGGGCTGGGGATGGTGTTTGGGGGCAGGAGCTGACCTAGGAGGTGGCATTTGGGGGGGCAGGAGCTGGCCTGGGAGGTGGCATTT